>PVHY01012345.1:0-42001 GCA_004024945.1 Uropsilus gracilis | reverse complement strand
TTTTTTTTTTTTTTTGAGACTAGTTCTCACTATTTTTGCTTGTGAAACCAGAGGTTCACATTGCCCAGGGTACCACAGATTCAAGCAATCCCCAGCCTCAGCTTCCCAGGTAGCTGGGATTACAGGCATGTGCCACCACACTCAGCTATTTTGGGGGAACTAGGTCTCGCTATATGCCCCCTGCAGGACTGGAACAGCAAATCCTGGTCCCGGCTGCAGCTTCCTAGGTGTTTTGAAAAGTCTTTAAACAACTGAAATCCAAAAACAAATCTAAAGAACTGAGCCTATTATCCAAAGACCAGTAGCAGTAGCACAACAGTAAGATCAATAGCTGGATGATGTCTTCTGTTTTCTTTCAGTGGCAGTTAATGGACAGTTAACACTCTACAACTTTAGGGTATGCTGGTGAAGTGTCATTCATTGTACCTTCAATAGACCAATCAGATTCTCTCCTTCCTAGAATTTGTATTTCAAGTATCAACACAAAAAAAGTAAGTCATCCCACTGAGTTTTTCGAACATAGAAGAGACTAGTCAGCAATTCCTGAAATTCAGTTGGGTTAGTCAAATCATTCTATAGATTTTCAGACTTATAAGCAAAATTCTTTGTAATTCCTAATGTCCTGATAACTTGATCTTAATTTAGCCTGAGCCATATTCTACTACTTACAACTAAATTTTTTTCATTAATACGTTATTAGCCTGTGTGTGCACACATCTATGCTTATTCCAAAAACTTTCATATTTTGAACTAACATCTGGAAAGGAAATGAGAAATAGTTCCCAGATGCATTAGACTTAGTGAATTGTATTGGCATCTACAAACATATACTTACATAGAAAAAGCTGCCTAAAAATGTGGTGTTTTGCTCTCCCTGGAACTGTACAGACTTCCTACCCAGTTCCCTACTGCAACACTCTGACACTGATTATGAGCTATGAAATTTCAGTCTCATGATAAGGTTGGCTTATGTATCATCTTGATAGCCAAGAGGACAGGTGAGATAGAATTTATCAAGTCCTTAGAAAGTGCAAAGCAATGCTTAAAGCTTTTATCTAGGGTCCCAGGGAGGTGGGGTGGCAGCAGAGGAGTCTTCTGTATGTAAGAAGTCTTATGTGTTTATGGTAACACATAACAAGCCTGGGCTGAATGGGTACCTAGGCCTGGGTGGAATGGATAAAGGGAAAGCATCTCCACTGGATAGGAGAGCATGAGAGAGAGTACAAGGGAGGAGAGAGAATGTGAATAAAATGCCAGAGAGAGAAAGGCCAGAAAAGAGTGAAGATTGCTGGAAGTCTGGGAGTTTGCCTCCCTCCCAGTGCCCTCAACCTTGACCCTGGTGATAGCCCTGCCCTCCCTGGTGTGTGTGTATATAGATATGATAAAACCCGTAGAGAATCTACCCAGGCTGGCCTGCCTGTACACTACAATTGGCATCATGAACAGGATGATTGCATTACATATATACTTTTTATAATTTCTTTAAGTGATGACTTTTACAATTACAATTTACATCCTTGATTCATCAGTGTTTAATATTGTTATTTACTCTTTTCAGATGATTGATGTAAGGGACAGTATATCACTTTAAAACTCATTTTGAATTATATGAAAATATACTCAGTATTTAAATTGTGGATATTTTTCAAACTCAACAAGATATTTTATTGTTACTATTTAATATTTAATCTGATTTATTGTCATTCCCCTTAAATTTATGTCATTTATTATATTCCTTATCCATGAAGAATGCTATTTTCACATGTTGTGTATGATAATAGTTTTCTGTTTTTTTTTTTTTTATTATCCTTATCACAATTGAACTCCCCTAACTTTTCACAAAGCATGGAATTTTCGTTTAAGCTGATGTTTTTTAAGGAAATTCACTTTTTCCCTTTTTTTTAATACTGCTTCAATAGTTTATCTTTTTTTTTTTTTCTCCTTCACAGTTTTAGTGTGTGTGGCTATCAGAATCCTAAAATGATCCTTACAATTCCTGGTTCTTAATATAGACATATCTTCTCCCAAGTATTCAATTAAATACCAACTAGGCACTCCTGTGAGGAATTCTGTAAATGTCATTAAGATCTCAAAAGTTGATGCCTTGATATGAATCCAGGTGTAATCACCTAATCCTTTAAAAACATAGAACCACTCTCAGGTGACAGTAGAATGGGACATTATGAATTTGAAGTACCAGAATCATTGAATGCACATATACTTGTGTGAAAATGGAGGGGACATAGGATAAGAACTTCAGGTGACCTCTAGAAAACATCCTCCTGATAGCAGGCAAGGAGATGAAACTTCAATCCTACAATTACAAGAAAATCCACCAGACAAATGAACCTAGAAATTTATTTCTCCAAGATCCCTGAGATGAAAATTCAGAACAGTTTTCATGGTGATTTCCATCTTGTGATGTCCTTATAAGCAGAACTAAACCTTAGAGGTCCAAATCTGTGAATTAGCAAATGGATGCTATTTTAAACTGTTGATTTTGTGGTAATTTGTGAGTTTACAATAAAAAGTTAATACAGTATGACATTCCTAAGTTAGGTTTTCTTCATAGTTTTATGGCTAGGGTTTGCAGAGAAAAATGTCTTTAAATGGCTTAGGAAAATGTTCAAACTTTTGAAAAATAGATTATTTCTTCTCTTTTTCTAATCTTTCTGGTATGTTTTTTTTTTCCACTTTTTTCTCCTAATTTTTCTATTTCCCCTTTCCTTCATTAAGTTCCTTTAGTATATTTTCTTTTGACCTACTTCCTCTCTGTTTTTCCTTTTTTTTTTAAATCAACCAGTTTGATATGGTCATTGAATTAAATCTAGAATTTCTATTTACTATTTTTAGACTTTTTAGTATTCTGTTCACATTTTCAGTTTAGTCTTTTATTTTCATTAAGCATAGAAAATGCCATTATTTTAACTGTATGTAAGCTCTCAGATATCTGTACTCTTTATAAGTCTGTCTTGTTTGTTGATTTCTATTTAAAGTCTACCATTTTCTGCTCTCTATTTTTTCGGTTGTATTTATTTTCTGACATACTTTCTTTGCGTGGGTTTCGTAAAATTTGTGTTTAACACTTATTTTAGATAACTTTGAGACAGGATAGTGTTATCTTCTACCATGGAAAATTTTTGTTGTTTCTCCAGGTGCCTTTTGGCATCTTTGACCTAGGATCATTTTTATCTCATTTCATAGTTTCATAGTATTATCTATTCAAGTATGAACAACAGGTTGTGATTGGCTATTCTGATTGTCTCTTACACCTATCCTAGATTGCAACTTCATTAGGTTTGCAAAACAAAGCTTTGAGGACAGAAATTTTCTCCAACCTTTATAGTCCCTGGACATCAATTTGTAACTTTCATTTTTTAAAATTCTAAAAAGTTTCTCTATCTCTTTATCAATTAGCCCTACTGCCCTGCCAAGGAACCCCCAAGTCTGGCATAAAATTCCCTATCTTTTACCCATCTCTGACTCACTAATTAGTTTTTATTGATTCTCTAGTAGAAACAGATGAACTTAATTGATAGTGTTACCAGGGTTCTCCAGTGAAACCAATAGGAAAGAAAATGACAAAAAGAAAATATAGGTGAGTGAGAATTTTATTTATTATAAAGACATGTTATTGTGGAATTTAAGAGGTGTTAAAACTTTGAGTCAGTAAGGAAACTGAAAATCCAGGAGAAACAATGGTGTGATTCTAGTATAAAAACTGACGGGCTTAAAACACAGGAAGACCTGATGTTTCAGTCCAAACATGAAGTCAGGGAAAAGCCAGTATCTTATTTTATATACAAGCAGAAGGAATTCTCTCTTATCTAAAGAATGGTCAATCTTTTTTTTGTTCTATTTAGATCTTTCACTAATTAAATTAAATCCACACTTTTTAAAGAGACCAATCAGCTATTCTATTTATTCAAATAACATATCATCCAGAAATACGCCACAGGAACTTTCAGAAACATTTGATCAATGTTCTGCCCTCCATGATCCAGTCAATTTGACTAATATAATTACCACTACTCTGATTTTCCTAAGTTGCCTCCCTATATCCAATATGAAAATGTACACAACTTAAATTTAAGCTAATACATTGATTTCTTTAGCTTTAGAGGTTTGAATTAAAATCAGAATATCGTGAATTTTTCAGATTTTTATTATAATTCTATTATCATGACTATCCATGAATGCTTGACTTTTCTAAAGTTTTTTTTAAAACAATGTCTTTGTTAAATACTATTCCTTCTGCCCAGAATAACTTGTTCTAGTCTCATACTCTACCAAAAAATTACTTCCTGTAAGAACTTCTTTCACTTTTGCCCCTTATGGAATGTATATTCCTCAACATTTTTCTAACTCAGAGACAAAATACTCTAACTTTCCCTCACTTCAATGTGGCATCTTTAATATGTATGTGTATAATAAGCTGTCACAGATAAATAAATGTTATAAAATATAAAATAAAATGAACACCTGACACAACACCATTTAGATAATTCATTGTAAAAAACATTTGATTTAGAGATTAGATGATTATCAATCCATAGAAATGACTGTTCCTCCCTTATTTCAAATTATTTTTGTTTACTTTTTCTTGTTTCAGTTTTATAAATTCTAGATTATCATAATTGTTTAAATTAAATTTATTTACTACTGCATGTCTACTATTTCACATAATGTGATTAATTTATTTTCTCTGCTATATACTTTTTCATGATGTTGATGGAGTACCATTAATTTATCTAATTTTTTGTTAATGAAAGTTTTCTTTATACCCACTGGTTTTTAAAATTATGAACAGGTATACATTTTTCATACACATCTTGGATATGAAATATTCTCTATACTGGATTTTTTTATATGCAAGATTCTCTCTAGGAATTCTAGCAATAAATAAATTTTGTGATTCTCTTGCTTAACTTTTATCCGCATTTAAATGTATATGGTAGCTAATTGTTTTTGAATCTTACTGACCTAAATCAACTCACACATGCTCCAAATGGGCTTCTATTGCATTTTGTCATCACCAACAGTCTGTATTCCCAAGCTTTAAATTTTTACCTATTTAAATCATTAGGATGGGAACAAATTATATTAATTTACAACTAATCTGCTTAGCATTAAGATTAAATAGCCTTTCATGTTTGCTAAGCAGCTATTTCCTCTTTTGTGAAATACCTCTTCATATCTTCTTCATATCATATATTTTTTTTAAGTTACAATTTTCTTTCCTGTTGACTTTTTAGTTATTTATATACTCTTATAACAAGTATGTATCAATTCATGCACTGAAAAAATGTTTTTTCTGCTTTGTGGCTTATGTTTTTCAATGTTTTCATGCTACTCTGTGGAGAAGAGCAAAACATTTTAGTATGTTTTAACTCTTTTTTATACTTTTCATAATTAATAAAGTCCTATCCATATAAGCTCATAAAAGTATTCATTATTTTCTTCAATTTGTTTTAATTTATCTTTTATTTGAGTCTTTAATAATTTTTTAAAATTCTGTTCATTTTCACTTTTAATTAAATAAGTTTATTTTTCAATAGTTTATCTGTTTTTTATATTAGTTATCAGACCTTTAGTCATTTGTCATATACCTGGTTTCTATTGTCCCTGGATATTTATGGAGTTCCTATTTTGTCATAATTGTAATCATGATGAATGGCTTTTATTTTAGGTCTTTAATAGGTATCAGTATATGGTAGTTTCTGAAAATATGACAAAACTTCCATCATACCTTTATTCATAAGTATCTTGTTCTTAATCTTTGTGTTATTACTATCAGTTAGGACAAAAATTGTATGGTGTCACATATAAGTGGGATATAGGGAAAACAAACAAGAAGTCAAAAAATGTCAAAATGTCAAAACTAACGAGATGACAATAGAACTAGCTAGGGAGGGTGAGGGAGGGAGAGGGTAACCAGGGAAAGGTCTAGCACAAAAGATCAAACTGATGATTCCTGGGTGATGGAGAACCCTGGGAATATGATGATGCATATATATATATGAGTAAAATCATTTTAAAAAACAACTTGCAGGATTATTATTATTATTTTTAAATGTTTACCTACATATGTTATCCTCACTAACTTTTTTTCTTTTTTCTTTATTTTTTTGGTGGGGTGGGGATAAGTGTTACTTTACACAATGGGCTATGAAAGAAGGTACTGTTTGTTACTTTAAGGGATAAAGTATTTAGGAATGAGTGTGATTTCTTCACATTTTTCCCTCGCCTGACTTGGTGACAGGTTTTATATGGGAGTGGGAAAGTCTGAATCCTTAAGAGTGGAATGAGGAAAATTGTTTCATTGTATTTGGAGATAAACCAGACCTTTCTATTTTTGCACATCTCTCTCTGTCTGGACTACCATTTCAAGGGTTTTGTTTAGCAAACAAAGGATGGAGATAGTCTCAAGCTGTTGCAAAGAACAGACATCTTGCCTTCTAGCATAAAGCATTCAGGTTATCTGAACTGAGGTCTTTGCTCTCTGATGTTGTACACTGAGTGTGATCTGTAACCTGGCTCTCTCTGAGTTGTCCTGTGGGAACTGGCCAATGGGAACAAAACAAACATAATGTGCAAGCTGCTTGCTGCCATGAGCAATGAGTCTATTATCTCTGATGCATTAGGCTAATACGTGGCTTTGAGGTGCAGTAAAATATCTGATCTTTCATAGCCCTTGACATACTGAATCCAGTATTGTATTACTGAGGAGTAAAAATTTTGTGGTAAGCCCCTTGGGTTTTGGTGTTTTCTGTTTTTCTGTTAACCCAACTGGAAAAGCATCAAATCTTGTTTTACTGTATCCCATTCTCTGTCTTGTCTTTATGCACTGGTTAGAGTGTCCAGTGTGGTACTAAAAAGGTGGAGCAATGGTCATGTCGTTCTTTTTTCTTAACACTAAAGGAATTACTGATAAAATTTCCCTATTAAAAATGATACATGCTGTAGATTTTGGTAGCTATTTCTTGGCAAGTGAAGGAAATTTTTTATTGAATAAGATTTGCAATCATGAAAGAGCACCGAATTTCAATGTTATCAGAATCTTTTTTAAGTTCCCACTAAGATAATTATACATTTTTTTTGCGTTAATATGCTACATATTATCTAATATTAACTGACCTTTGAATTCCTAAGACTACCAACTAGGTCATAATATGCTATTATTTCTGTACATCAATGAATTTGTTTTGCTAATAATTTGTTTGGACTGGTTCATAAATATTCATGAGTAAAATTTGCTTGCACATAATTATTTGTCAATCTCTTGCAGAATAATTATTGTTTCTGAAGCAAGGACCATATCTTATTCATTTTACATTTTCAGTGCTCAGTAGTAAAATGGTTAGCACACATGTATGCTAGTTAATGTTTTATTTTAATAATTGCACAATTGAGTAATCATATTCTGAGGAAGAAATAACTTATAGGTAAGATTTTAAATGTTTTAAATTTTAAATGAGATAATACATACCCACTTACATTGAACTTCCCATACTCTGTTCAAGTCATCTAGGTATCAAAGATATACCTATCTCTCATCACCTCACCATCAATCAACATAACCTATAAATTCTGCCTGCAAAACTCATTTTAATATCTTTATTTTTCCAATTCCCATACCCACTTACATAGTACCACTCATTTTTGCCACCTGCCTGAAATATTATGAATATCTATTAATTGACTTTCCAACTTTTGATCCCTACGCCCCACTCTTTGAATACATGCAGAGAACATTCAAAACTCTTTTAAAAAGTCAAATATAGTTGTTACCTACCCCATCATAACTTTTACTCTAGTCACCCCATTTTATTTTATTTTTTGGAGATAGTACACAAAATAACTGAAAAATCTGTTTTGTACATATGGAGATAAAATTTGTAAATAACATTCAAAACTAAATGGAGGTTGTATGGGAAACTGATAATACTTGAAATAATCCCTGTGTCCAAAGTATTCATGCAACAATATAAATGTAGCAGATGTCTCTCCTCTGGTCTAAACCTTATTTGAAGTTCAATCCAGACAAATTAGGGAATAACTGGAGCAGGCCCAACAGAAGCCTATTTGCATAAATTACTTAAGACTCCTGGAGTGAGAGCTCAGTCTAAAAAAAGAAGAAATCAGATGAGCTTGACCTAATATTGTATTTTTTTGTCTTAAGAACCAGGTGATTTGGGGGGGGGGGAGGAATGGTACTTGTTATTCAAATTTGCCTACTTGTTCCAGATACTTAAACTGACATATCAACCCTACATTGCTATATTTGCAGTTCTAAAAAGGTTCTTAATTAAAAGGGCAGTATTTCTATTTAAATACTGTTCTAGTTATCCTTTCATCGAATAGATTAATAAATGTGCTATCTGCTCTAAAGAAATAAGGCTGGATAGACAGGGACATGAATCAGAGAAGGTAAAGAAACTAAATGAACAGTGTGAGGATAGGTTATCCAGTAGTAAAATCTACTCTCCTATCACCCAGAGACATAAGTATCTGCTACTAAAAGTAGCAGAGTGAGGAGAGAGTATCCAGTAGTAAAATCTATTCTCCTATTACCCAGACTCCTAAATATCCTCACAGATTGATCCCCAGGAACCAAGTAGTTGTACAGCTTTGGTAGAGTTAAATGCATGTCACTTTTTAAATTTTGTTTGACATAACACATCAAAGCAATGTTTTCTATGAGTAAATTTTAATCAACACAAACACTTAAGCACAATATCTGCCTTCTGATTGTTGTACCCATCAAAACTGACTTGGTCAGTCACCCCTAGTTCTTCAAGTTCCCTCCATGTAATAGCTAGAAACACATGGTTCAGAGATGATTTTCTTTTATATGATAAAGTTATAGATAATTAACTATGACTTCTTACAACTCAGAGAGCATATTTAGTCACATATTCTACAACAGAGACCAACTGCTACATGGCACTATATTGTAGTAACACAAAAAGAAAGGGAGCCATTTGTTCCCATTTCATAGATTTATTTCTCTGGAATCTGTGAAGTTAGAAGACCACAGATCCTGCCTGAAAAAAATGGGTGATGTATGTAATATACACAAGATGCCCCAAAATGCATCAATGAGCAAGCAAGAATCTCAGTAGAGAGTGGTGGGATCAGTGGTGCCAGAGGCTGTGATACCCATGCAAAAGAGAGAGAATGGGAAAAGGACAGAAATGACATTCATGTTGACAAGACATTGCTGGAAATAGTCATGAGCAGAAGATCTTGAAGATTTTAAAGGCTAAGTGAAGGAGAAAAGCAGAATGTGAATTAAATATATAATTATTACTAATATAATATAATTATACATAAAGTTATATCAACCATGGTTATAGGATAACAATTCAATAGTTTTCCTTATCTATAGTTTCATAGTCCAAGTTTTAAATACCTGTGATCAATAACACCTGAAAAAATATTATGTATCATAAGATATATTGAAGTAGGCTGCATTTACATAATTGTCATTATAATATATCATAGTTACATATATTTATTATTAATCTCTTACCATACCTAATTTGTAAATTAGACCTTATCATAGAAAAAAAACATGGTTGTTGATAAAGATATATACTATCCCTAGATTCAGGTATTCACAAGGGATCTTAGAATGTATCCCTCAGGAATAAACAAGGGTCTAAATTGGAAAAAAAAAAAACTTTTACTATTATATATTTCTATTGTATATTTCTAACTATATTATATATATATAATATAGTTAGAAAAGTTTCTAACTATATTATATCTATATAGATATAGATATAATATAGTTAGAAAAGTGAGTTAACCAGGGAGAAAAATATCTAAGCCTAACTATAGAGGGACTTATTCTAGAAGCAAAGTTATCAAACCACTGACTGAGAGTCCAAAAATAATACTGGTTGATTGTCATTTGTTAGTAAAGACAAAATATGACTTGACTAATCTGGATTCAATAAGAACATATATTATCTAACTGGTTACATTACAAGAAAAATACTTCAGCAGAGCTCAAGATTACAAATGAATAAAGAAACTACCAGTTCCAGAATGGAAGTACTTTAGGAGTCAGAGAGACAATACACAGGTGAAGTAGACAAGGAGAAGATGATCAAAAGCAGAGAGGGAGGATGGTAGGTGTTAGTGACAGTGAATTAGAATTTATCAATTACAAAGGAAGAAAATTGGCTCCAGTGAATTTCATTAAGTGCATTGGACTTAAAAATGTAATCATGTTGCTGATGGTATATTGAAATTTAATCGTCTATTTTGGTGCTGAGTATAAAAATATATAGAAAAGGACCTCTAAATTCCTACTCATTGATTTTGTTTCATTTGACTCATTCAGGAATTAATTTGACATGGACTATTATTTCATCCTCTTAATGCAAATATTACAATGACCAATTTAGCCAATTATTCTAAATAAAAGTTTGACAAATGATTGTGAAAAAAGACTTCTAAATGTTGAAAAAAAATGTAATAGTGATGCAACCTAGATCAAACATCCTTTGAGGAACAAATTCTATCCTAGAGACACAAATTTGCTATTTCCTGGTGAAAATGGAGGTGGGGAAAATATTTACAGAAAGAATTCAATGAAAAAATAAATGCAATGTAAAACTAGACCTACAGAAGTACTTGACTTACATAAAGAAGTATCTGCAATTTACTTGTAATTTAAAAGTAGGGTATGCATTATAGTTATTACCAATGAACATACTTGGATAGTATTCTCATTATTTGATTTAAAACAACTATTTTGCTATTAAAAATAAGCTTCTTAAACATGTAACTATTACTATCAGAAATTCAAAATATTAGAGAATAGAATCTTCTTACAATTCCTAAAAATGCTACTAGTCCGGGCCAAAGCATTCTCATAAAACTATTCTCACAGATGTCTGAGCATATCTTATTTGAAAACATTTAAAATAATTTCCCCATTTCATGTACATAAAATATAAGTACTATTAAGATTTTCCATAATGGAATTATGGTAACCTCACCAATAACCACCTTAGATTTGAGGTAATATATTAAATAATATTGAAGGGAGACAAACTTAATAATATTAGTGGCTATTTTTAATGACTATACTATTAAAATATTTTTCATTATAATTGTGACTATTTTATATAATTATCTTTTTTAGATATTTTTATTTGATCCTTAGATATCCTTATTTGGTCCTAATAAGATAGTTATTAGATATTCTTATTATAGATATTCCTATTTGATCCTAAAACAATGGTGTTTTATATATATATATATATAATTATGTAGATAGAATTCATATGTATAAATAAATTATTCAGAGTCACAAGCTGGGACACACTGTCTCTGGCTACCAAACTCTTTGCCCTTGCCATATAACCTAATCTCCTGGTGCCCAGTTGAAAAAGACTCTTACAGATAGGAAGTTGTAAATAGGATTATGTAGTAATATAAGAGGAAAAGAATGAGTGGCCCCCACTCATTTAGTTGTTGTCTAGCATAGTATTTAAACAGTACCCAAAATCTTTTTCAAATGTAGGATAAGTATAAATCCATTAAGTATTAATATAATATAACAGAAAATGAAAGGCAAAGTTACATATGAAAGGATTCCTTTAGACCAAAGCAACACGAAGTATCTATTAGAAACAAAAGTATCTGGATGAGAAAACCCATTTTTTGGAATGCAGTTGTATTTTTGGCTTTGTAATGCTTATTTCCTGTCACCTCAATACCAGAAGAAAGTTCCTGAGGAACTAGTTGTAAAAGAACAATGTACAGAAGTTGAGTAATCTAATAATTAACCCTTATCTGCCTGAGATTTGACCCAATTCTGAGCTGAAGATAAGGAACAGGGTAGTGGGTCCCAAATAGCAAGTCATTCTTTCTCATAAAAAATATGGGTTTATTTTTAAGATCATTGTTCAAATGAAGAGGAAAAAAAAATAGAATAACTTATTGCCAAAACCTTGAAGTTACAGATGGGCTGAAATTAATTCCTTTCTTGGGGTCATATACCTGCTTTCAAACAAAGAGAAAAATCAGACTTCCCACAGCAGTTTATTCCAAAAGCAAGAGGAGAGATTAATTCATTTTTCCTTCTGTGAGAAGGAATGAATGAGGAGGTAAGATACAACAAGAGTGATTTACTACAGAAAGTAAAGCCTAAATTTGGGGAGAAAGAGACTTTTCTAAAGGAATAAGTGGAGCTTGAAGCCAAGAAATATGAGGGGGAAGAAACAAAACAAAGTAGAACATAGGATGTATTCATACAACATGAAGAAGACATAAAGATAGAGCCTCAGTTTTCATATTAGCCTGTTGTATCAAACGATTAGCTTGAGGTAACTGGTCAAATCAAGGTATTCAATTGTCCTTAACTGGACAACAAAGAAAAAAAAAGATGTAAATAAAAATGTGATGTTCATGTAATATTATTCTTTATTGAAAAAGAATTTTGAGAAAATTACTGACAAGTCCCATTCAGGAACAGCATCCAAGTGTCTGACTCACACATATAATTCTGGGACATGTATAATTCCAAATGCAAAAATGACTGTATCAGGTTATCATTGCCTGATACAATTAAATATTCTACTGTCCTATCTAATTTTCCTTATAATAAAACAGCCTCCTAATTATTATTAAAGTTCACATTTAGAAATGCTATAAAAAAGAAAACACAACTAATATGAACTTCCTGGTCATTTTCCAAATGCAGTCATATTTCACACCAATTTTCTTTTCCATTTAATACATTTTATTCCATTCATGCATTAAATTAATTTTAAGAATTTGAATAGGGTGCTAGATAGGCCCCAGAAAGGTATGTTATGACCCTTATCCTCTGGTAATACTGCCTCCATATAGACCTTCATAGTTTGATACAGAGCTGAACTAGGTGTCCAATAGAATACAATGCAAATGATGGCTTGTGGCTTCTGATGCACAATCATAAAAAGTATCCCTTCATCTTTTAGATCTCTTCCTTTATGGAAAACAATCATCATACTGTGAGGACACTTAAGTAGCACAGAAGAGAAGTTTCCACAGAGATAGATTGCTACGTATCTGTATGAAACACGCTGAAAATGGATTCTTCAGTTACCTCCAGCCGTTAGATGACTTTAGCAGCAGTTGATGTTCAATGATGATCTCACAAGAGATCCCAAAAAAGAATCTCAGAGGAGCCATTCTCAAGGTCCATAGAAATGTATACATTAAATTATAAAATTCTTTCAATGTAGCATTCAATAACTAACATGATTAATAAACTATCTTCTGATATATCCCTGTGGGTTGCAGCTAACACTATTACTAATTTTTAAATAGTGTTAACAATTATCAGAAAAAATATCACAAAAAATTTAAACTATTACAGATTATACATATATAAACCTATTTAATCCTCTTTAAAGCCTATTCTCATTTTAGAAATGTAAAACCTGTGGAAATGATTATACAGCTAAAAAATATCAGAACTAGGATTCAAATCAAGAGAGGTCTGGGTTAAAGATCTTTATTCTTCACTAAATTGTGGTTCCTTTGTCCACAATATGGAAGAAAGAAATCAAAGTTTCTGAGCCTCCACATAATAAAAAACACTATGCTGATCTGCCTTTTCTACTTGTTTGCATTCAGTTATCTGAGTTTGCCTAGCGACACTAAGCCTGCACTTGAAATGCACAAGAATTGTGATATACTAGGACTAAATGAGGAGATGGAAGCAGGAAGATGAATGGAAAGATGGGAAAGGTCAAAATAAACTTTTTCTTCACAATGTTGCAATGTGTTCTGGACACATGAAGGGAAACGTTATTGTGTTGAATTTTGTTATATCCACTTTCTAACTTCATGATTTCTATACACTTGATCACTCAGTGCTTCTCAAGAATTTAACTTTTTGAAAAGAATGGTTAATTTTCTCAAGCTTCATATTTTTGCATCATATTTACAGATGTGGCACATAGCTTTTAGACAGTCATAACCCAGGAAACCTTGATTTAATTATTTGGTAATGTTCTCAGGCATAGTTGACAAAAAGTAGAACCTTTGTTAAATTAGCAAACTGTGAAAAGAGCTGTCATATTAACTAGTTATTGTTTTCTAAACATCTTCTTTAATGTCACATGAAATGTGCAAATGCAATTTCTGTCAAAACAGAAAAAGTAAAATAAGTGATTCATTAAAGAAAACCAACATTGGAATTTATAATTAAGCATCTTCTGACAACTGAAATTCTAACTTTATCCATGTCATCATAAAGAAAAATAATGCACATATTTTGTAATCATATTTTATAATATGCTATCTGTGGAATATGCACAATGAAATATGCACACCTAGATTAAGAACTCAATTCTGTTACTTATTAATTGGTAATTAATAATAAGACATCATGTGTCGTTATTATTCCTACTACTTATTTCCCTTCTGCAAAAATCTGAATATGATCCTGTCATTAAACATCATGATCCCGTTTGTACCTTAGATGCCACATCTATGAGATGCACTCAATAGTAATTCTTTTTTCTCATAAAAGTTAGTGAATGAATTCAGGGAGAGGGTGTTATTGAAATATTTATGCAACCATAAAAGAGCCCAAATAGCCAAAGCAATCTTGACCAGAAAAAAACAGAGTTATCACACTTTCAAACTTGAAGCTATACTATAAAGCTATAGTAATCAAAACATAGTGGTATTAGAATAAAAATAGAGTACGCCAATAGAATTGACTTTGGAAATAAGTTCATACTTTTATTAACAGCTAATTGTATACAACAGAGCAAGAAAAGGGAAATCTCTGCAACAAATAAAGCCTCAAAAACTGGATGGCCATTTGTAAATTAATAGAGTTTTATTATTCTCTGACTCTGAGGCTTAATTATAATTTTCACAGTAAAACATATACAGGAAATTTTGCAATATATTTTGTGTCAATGATAGATATCTTTGGAGAATTTCACCCCATAGTAATGAAAATAAAGGCCAAAAGTTACATTTGGAAACTCCTCAAATTACAAAAATTACCAAGTGAAAGAAAATTTTATCAGATTATAAAACTATCCTACAGAATGGGAGAAGATAGCCATACAGCATATAACCTGCAATGGGTAATTATCCAAGATGTACCAAAAAATGCATCCATCTTAGTAGAAACTAAAATCAGATCCAAATAAAAAATAGGCACAGATCTGAATAATTTTTCAAAGAGGTTATTTAAAATTCCAACAGATATATTAAAATATGTTATTAACCACTTTAAATAGGGAAATGCATATCAAAAACCCCAATGAGATATCCTCTCATATCTGTGAGGATGGTCTACATCAAGAAGACTTCAAAAAGGTGTTGGAGAGGAGGTGGGGAATGAGAAATACTAATACATTTTTGGTGGGAATGTGGTTAATGCAGTCATTTTGGTAAGCAGTCTGGATTTACTTTAGAAAGCTAAAAATGGGAATACCATATGATTCAGCAATTACACTTTTGGGTATCTATGCAGAGAACATGAAGTCATCAACTCAAAAAACTATAAGCTCTGCAATATTTATTGCAGCATTGTTTACAATAGCTCAGTTATGGATTGAACTTAAGTATCCTTGAATAGATGATTGAATAAAAATGATATGATAAATGCACACAATGTAATACTGTTCTGCTATAAGGAAAGATGAAGTGTTGCTTTTTACAGCAAAATGGAAAGAAGTTGAGGGGGATTATGCAAAGAAATTCAGAAAGTTAAAGACAAATATAGGATGGTTTTACATATGTGAGTAATATATGGAACAAAATAGACAAACTGACAAAGCAATGTGATTACAAGTTAGAGCACTCTGATAACTGAAGTTTCTGAGGATAAGAGGAAGAGTGAGGGCTGAGACTCAAGGGTATGTAAATAATGGTATGGGGCATATATATACATATAGAGATAAATATAGATGCACACATATATACATGCATATATACATATACATGCATATATTCATATATACATACATTATATATACAGGCATGCATAATTTTAAGATGTTTTCTAAAATTACATAAGGTGAGATGGTAAGAGCACTGATTTTAAAAAGATAATTCAAGCCAACTTTGCCACTTTTACCTATGACTTTACAATGCTTCTGCAATTTTTTGTCTATTAGGTTCATTATCTATAAATTGAGTATTATAGACCAATAGAGCATTGTTTGTTTTCATACATAGCTGATTGCATGTATTTAAGTACCTGCTATCTAGTGGTGCTCCTGCCACTACTAGATAAATCTAGCAGCCCAGTGTTAGGGTCACATGTTTGATGAAACACTATGTCCTAAGTACAGAGGAGAACTATGGAAACAAAGCACTCCTCAGAATTTGAGATAGTTCCTAAAACAAACATATATTCTCAATGAATTAGAAACAATATGTGTACTGACATTTTGATGTGTAAAAGATCCATGGAAAGTTCTCTTGCCTCCTGAGGCAAACAGGAGAGACCTTCCTTCAGTTATCTGTTTGCCTATTTTCCTTGTCCCCCCCCCCTTCAATTCCTGTGGTCTCCCCTCAAAGACAAAGCGAGTTCCTCTACCTGAAGCATACTTGATTGAGAAGAACCTTTACAGCCCATTCTCTGTCAAAAAGGTCATACTGTCTCATTGCCACTGCCTGCCTGCTATCATCATTTCTGTCACACCAGCTGGACTACAACTTTCCTTTATCTGCCTTCTCTGTGACTTCATCCACATTTTTAGGTATTCTGTTGGCCAGAATCTCTGAATGTCCTGGTGTGCTATGTAGAGTTACTGTTTTTCTGGTTATACTTTCAATTATCTATAAATCAAAGGAGAGATGAGAAATAAATAGCTCACACCATCATAATGTTGATATTCTGGGACTTTTAATTTGAGGGAAACACAAGCATTAAGTTGAATAACATACTATTTATTGTTGTTGCTAAGTGATTTTTGATATATTGTTATAGTCGTGTGGCCTGAAAGTCAACTCAATAATAAGTTCAAAAAAAGAAAATGTGGTGCAATACAAAAGAAATGGTTAAAAGATAACTATAATTACACATAAAGAAGCAAATGTAATTTTTCTTTGCATTTGATGATCCTTATTTTACTTTAAGAAACTGACAGAGACAACATATAAATCAATTTAAAGGTAAAAAAGATATATCAGTAGATCAAAATATAGGCAATATGTATAAATAGTATAAAGTAAGACACTGAGAGTAAGAAAGAATGAAATTCTGTTTATATCTGCAGAGTGGAGAGTTTGTGTGGGCCCATAAGTGTATATACCACCTGGTTACCAGGAGGTTGGCTTAGCAGATTGATGACTAAATCAAAGAAACGTGTGTTCACATCCCAGCCCCTTTAGGTGAATGATCCTGGCAAGTTGTTAACCTTTTAGCCCTTATTCCTCTTTTACAGCCTCTAATTCAGAAGAATGTTATAATAAATTACACAATGTAGAAAATAATTACATATAATATTTCATATAGACTTCAAAATTCTTAAAACATCTTGTTTTAAAATTATGAGAAAATGATGCAGCTTTTAAATAAATATGTTATGATTAATATATCACTCTAAGAGTGTCTACCTATACTTACTGAATAAATGATATAAAAATATTTTGGACCATCAAAATATTAACAATACTAATATAAAAAGGCTTTGCATAAATTTAGTTAAGTATAGCATCTTCTTTTTGTAGAGCATCTTGTTTAAGATAATTTTTCTACCACAAATTCAGGTTTCCTGGGAGTTATGTGGGTAAAATCTCCAATGACAACCTAATGACTAAAATCCTATTCTCAGTCATCCTGCTTACCACATTTCTGCAACATTTGGCACAGTCAGGCTTTCTCTTTTGAAGTCTCACTAACATTTAGTTCTCAGAAGATTTATTTTAGATCATTTTCTACCTCCTTGATCACTTTTCCCCTGTTTCTTTTGATGTCTTCCTCTTCATCTGCCTTGAAACTAAATTTTCTTCACTTTGCTCTTACCTATAATCTCCCACCCTCCCTCTTTCTCTCCTTCCCTCTCTTTCATCTCTCTCTCATCTCTCTACCTTTTTGACTTGGGTAAATGCAAATGCTCTGTCATCTCTCTGATTCATATTTCTCTTATGTAATATCTAATTCAGAAATAAAGTATATCATAGAAAACTAGATCCCATATTTATTTTGGAATCTTAGAAAACTCATTCTCTCCATATATTAAATGAGAATGATCCCCAAGTACTGACCTGAGTTTGTTTTTGTTTTTGTTTTTTTTTTCCTGAATATATTTGCCACATTTCTCAAAGGCTAGAGACTACAACATTCAAGACTTCCTATCAGCACCTCAGCGTAACATGCCTAAAAGATCATGTATTACCTTCCTCTGAAACAATTTTTTTTTATTTATGGTTTCACCCTTTTTCTATGCTAAAAAACCAAAATTATTCATTACCCATTTTTAAAGTTTTCAGACCATATCACATACCCTTCAATTTCATTACTGCAAACATAATTCAAAAAGCCTGTATATCTCTTTATCTTAATGAATGTTTTATCTCTAACCTTTCTATAAGTTCATATGTGGTCAGGAATTTCATTTTCATATACACCTCATTGCCAATACACTTTCTGACTCTGACAAATATCTTGGTCATAAAATACAAAAATGGGACTACTCTGCCTCATCTTTTTGTTGTTTTTCAATTCCTTAATTGAAAATATTTTTCATGACTGGATCCAGCTTTTAAAACCAACAAGTTTGCTCATAGGAAATTTCTGGTATTGCAGGAATTGTAAAATTTAAACATTTTCAGTGACAATGATGTTGGTGGGGAGCAAATGGGTAAAACTAAATAAAGGTAAATTCCTATATGGCAATTCCATAGAAGGGCTGGATACTCTCTTCTGAGTGACTGTGAGATTAGGTGCACTTCAAGGGATGCTAAAGAGGGCCCAGTCTTTCAGTGCATGTTTGACAGATGAGAAGGGTGCACCTGTGTGCACAGGAAACAGAGAAGATGTCTAACAGAAAATAAAGTTAAGGTAGGTTAAAAAAATGCTCAGACTTTGAAATATGCTCTCAATCCATGCAAAGGTGAAAAGTCTTCCTGGTTTGAGACATTTAAAGACAACATATAATCATTTATCAGATAACCATTAAGCTTTGTAGGCATAGTTGCAATCCGTAGGAAGTGAAAAAAAGATTAAAATAAGATCATAAAAAATAAATAATAATTCAGCATACATACCAGTCACTTCATACCACAAAATAGCTTTCTTCAAATTTAGTTCAAACAAGTTGCTAAAACAAATCAGTAAACCAGTAAACAAATAAGTCAAAATAATTGCACTCAAACAATGTAATGCATAATTGTCACCATACATTTTAGAAAATGTGCAGTTTAAAACAATTTGGAGACATGCCTTTGATCCAGAAGGCCTCCTAAACAGTCCCCATAGAACCTGAGAACTGTGGGATTGGAATTTTTGGAAGTAAGAATCTAAGAAGAAATAAGTGAACTACTGCAAAGAATGCACTCAGGTATACAAAATGTAAATATAAATTTATATCTTAATTTTCCTAAAATGTGAGCCTTGATAGTTGGCTATTTTTGTGCAGAAACTGATAATTTTGAATTAAACAAAAACATTACTTTTCCAAACTCTGCAACCGTGTAGGAAAAAATAAAGTCCCATGGGTCCTGTTCCTAGAATATTTTAATCGCTGATGAATTGGGATCTAACTTAATGATTTCTTTCTTGCCAGAATTTAAATATAGTCAAGTCAAAGACCATTTTCAATTTTTTTTTCCTTCCTGTAAATAGCACCAGTGTTTGGTAAATGCTAGTTCAAAGAAATAATCAAGGAGTACCTGTCAAAATTCAGAATCACAACAGTAGTGCTTTCCTGGTTTTATTAACCATTTCAGCAGAGCTTGATTGACTTGTTTGTTTAACTTTGTGTTTTCTTGTATAATCCAGTAAAACTAAAACAAAAAAGAAATCTCAGTTATTTCTGTGTATAAAGTGAGCACTTGAAATCTCTCAAGAAATTTCCAGCATTTAATACAGCATTAACTACAATTGTTGCATTGTACAGCAGAATCACTTCTTAGTCATTAAAAGTTGCCACAAAATGACTTTTTCAGTCTATAAAAAGTAAAATGAGATTTACATGATTCTAAAAGTTGAAAACAATATTTTTTCAGTAAACTTTCTGAATCTAACACAAAATATTTTAGTTTTTGGCCCAGCAAAATTAGCTGATCAGAAACATTGCCAAACATTTCCAGCTAAGATAATTAAAGATGAGTCTCCTGAATTCAAATATTCACACCCAATCTATTTTTATTTTTCTCTCTACTAGTCCTGTTTTAGAATTATGAACCACAAAACATCCAAAAATTTTCACTCTCTAAATTATAGCCTACATCTAAGATGAACTTTTAATTTATCTATTGTCAAATATTTTGCCTCATGATGAATGCAGAGAACCTATTACCCAAGTTCTCAAATCCACTTTGGCTTAATGGTGCTTGTAAATAATGCATTTGCATAATGAGCAATATTTATAAAAGCCAATTACCACTAATATGGATGACCTTTTGGCATCAAGTAAGCTAATAACCTTTGAAATGTGGACTAGATTACATAGTATTAAAATAAAAGTTAGGTATAATAGAAACTAGACCCCTAGTATATATAAGAATGAAGGTTATTTTCTATTTGGCTGTATTTTTAAAGAAGTGTTAATTAGTAGTGTGATTTGAATTAAAAAATAATTCTGGTTCATTTTAAAATAGAGTACATTAAAAAAGAATTTGTGGAAATGATTAAGACAAGATGCAAGAGCATTTTTTTTAAGTGGAGCAACATTAGATATTATGACTCAAATATTTTCAAAATTGTAGCTTGTTGATGACTATATGCAGTTTATATCACAGATAACTACGATTGTGAGAATTTTGTTGATTTATATACACTCAATAAGTAAAAATTCAATGTGATCGAACATTGTCTTTTAAAATAATTTAAATATAGATGCCTCAAAATATTTAACTCGCTATTATCCATTTGCTATAAAACTAATCTATTGCACCTAATGCTAGTAGATCTACAGTTCATTTTATTAAGAAATTTTCACTTCTATATATTGCATTTTAAATTGTTTCTTTATAATTATATATGATGTAATGTGGCAACCTAGTCATGATGAAATAGTATAATAAGGCCACAGTACTGTTTGTGTATTATAGCAAAAAAATGCTAAAACAAAATATATTGGAATTTGATTTTTGTTCCATTGTTGTATTCTATTCTACTTGAATTATTTATGAATCAGAATTCAATTATCCAAAACACAAGTAAAATTCAATTCTATATTGAATAATTTTTAGCATTTATAATGTTAACCCAGATTTGCTTTCTCCAACTAGGTTCAAAAACAAATAGTAAAATTGTCTAAGTAAGGTTATTTTGGGTAATCTATCCACTAAGATTTTCTGGTTTTTTTGTTTGTTTGTTATTATTATTATTTTTTAAGTCACAATCTCAGTAAATGGTTCTTAGGCTACCTCCCCCTCCCTTCTCCCTCTGATGCCCCCTCTATTCTCTCAAACCCTGTTCTTTGTTGTTTACTAGTCTGTGCTAAGTCCATTAGTCTCTTTCTTTCCTGTGGCAGTGTTCTGTCACTGGATGAGGGACTGTGTTGGAACTTGGCAAAACTTGGTGGTAGATTTTCAGTCTTAAGATTGCATTGGACGACCAGTCTATATCTATTTGTGGTCTTTCAATGCTCTCTCATTGGAGGCTGACTTCTCCAATCCCATCTCTGTTGTTTTGCTGCTGATTCTGGCATCAGATTTAGGGGGTTATACCTCCTGTCAGATTTTCTGTTTCATGAAGCTTTACCTAGTCACTACGTTGTCTATAGGTGATCTTAACTTTCACAGTTACTTTAACTGGATCAGTTTCATCCCTTGGCATTGATAATGCATGATATTATTTCATGTAAGCCTCAAACATAACCTTAAATGTAAATTGCATAAACATCAAGCCTCAAACATAAATTTCATGTAAACCTCAAACATAAAAATAAGTTTGGATTGCTATTAGTAAAAATGAAAGGTGAAAATATTCAGGATAATCTGGGGCTTACAGAGAGTTACTTGAGTGTAAGACATATAATAATATTTTGTTTGCATTAAAAATACCTACATTGGAAAATAAAAGGCCCCACAAATATGAACAAACCTGTTCTGATCATATAAAAGTATGTGAATGTGACTCAAGCAGAGCTACATGAATTCAGAGAGAACAAATGAACCTATCATTAAGCAATTGCTACTGTAAAAAATATCTTCGTGGAAATAAAATTTGATAAGATAGTCTGATAACCATGGCTCAATCAATCAGAAAAAGGGGGGAAGGAGGAAGACAAAGGCTGTCAGCTAATGCCCCACATTTTCTCACATAAGGTCACACAAATTTTTAGTGACCTGGCTCTTAAGTTTTAATGGTAGACTTTATTGGTATAGGCACATGTCCTCTGCATAAGGACTAGAAATTTTTGGAAAAGAATGATAAAAAGTTGAAGTTAGCCCAAGCCATAATGTAATTGTTCAGATAAAATATGCAATTTTTTATAACCATCTATTTTAAATTGATGCATATGCTACATATAGTAACATACCTATTCCTTTTGTAGATTAGTCTCCATAACTTGACACTATGGCAAGACTTTTTTTGTTTAAAAAAAAGATCTTTGTCGAATGTGCTGAAATAAAAAACACACTATCCAATTCTATTTTTGCCCCAAACCTTTCTTTTTTGTTCATTTCTCAATTTTGTAACTTTTCAACTTGCTTTCTATACTTTTTAAGCTTGAGGTCAGGAGACTTGAAAACTGCAGATACTGTTAACTTATAACTCAAAGCCTTACTCCCTCTTGGAGGGATCAAACATCTTTAAAAACCCTGCTGAAAAGAAAAAGGGGGGAAATGGGTCAAATATGTTGTTTGTGCTATTTTCAGTAAAGAGCAAATCTATTCTCTAAAAATCTATCAACAGTTAGCTATCGATTCAGCAAATGACTCCTTTATGAAAAGCAAATCATAAGGATCATCCCACAGGAGCAGGGATCATGAGATGATGATAAGTTTTGATGTTAGTCCTCACAGTTGGTACAGCATCAGGATCCAAAGACATACCCATACTTCTTACCTAAACTCATCCCTGGTTTCCTCAAGTTCAACCTCATTCTTTAAAGCTTATTCTCATGCATATCAATGGGTAGTCCTTTTCTTTCCATTTTTTATTTTTATTTTTTATGAACAAATTTTGAATAAGTTCTATGCAAACATAAGTAACCTTACATAAAATATATAGGCTAATTGCTCATTTTTCAAAGATGCAAAATGCTCTTATAATAGCATCTAAATAAAGAAAAAAAACTTCCAACATTTCAGAAAAATCAAGGAAGGGGACATGTTAGAAAGAAAATATTCTTTAACCTATGTAAGCAAAAGTTTGGTATCTGCTAGCTACATTTGGGTTTTTATTTTTCTTTCATTTTCAGAAATCAGACTGGACAAAAATATCATTTTTGAGTCTCCTCAAAGACTCTGACATCCACATGTAGAAAGTTCCACAAATGAATCAATCTGCCTAGCTTAGAAGTAGAGTACGTATGTCACTAAGAAGAAACCTGAGTTATCCACAGGTGATTTTGTTTACTACACAAGCACCTTTGAGTTAAGTGTCATTACAGACCTGGGTGTAGTGAAGTTGAGAAATTGTTCAAAGATCACCAACTAGAAAATTGCAGGGTCTGGATATAAACTTATTTGTAAAAGACAACATGTCTTAGATAAAATATCCTAAGTATATGTCTTTTTGAGTCATGCCAGAGGAGCCCTTCTGTGGACAGGTAAAGACATGAAAACAACATGTCTTCCTTGCTCCAATTCCCTTATTACCCATGTACTACACCTACTGATCATAACAACATGCAAATTGAATCTTGTTCAAATAATATCAGGTCAATTAAGATCAAAAATTTAATCCTAATCCTTGCCTTGACTTATGACATTTTATGTGCTGTCAAATCTAATTACAGAGAAAACATAATTTTAGTCTAAAATGTGTAAGATAGAACTAGGAGAAATACGAAACCTGAAACAGTTTCTGAAATAAAGTAATCATGATTTTGACATTAATTGTTTTACTTTGCATACAATCAAAAAATAAAATTTCTGAAGTGTAGCATGAATTGTCCTATAGTTTGGATATTCTATATTGCTCAGAACATTTGCTTTTATAAGTTTGATAATTTTATAGACACTTATTTCAGTCATGTTTGCTCATTTATAAATAAAGCAACAAGTAACTACCTTTTTGGATATGATAGATTTATAGATTTTCAGAAATGTTTTTAGATATATTAGATATAATTAACATAAAACAAACAGAATGATTCAATACATAAAATGATTCAATACAATATACAGAATGATCCAATGATTCAATGTGTGTATATATATATATATATATTTCAAAATGATCACCTAATAAGCCTAGTTAATACCCACTACTGTACATAATTATGAAATTATTTATCTTGTGAGGAAAACTTTCAAAATTTACTTAGGAACTTGCAAGCATGTACTAGACTAATAATACCATGGTCAGCCTGCTGTGCATTCAAGCCCAATAACCTATTTACTTTACAGAGGTAGTAGTTTGCAATCTTTTACCTCCTTTATCTATTTTGTTCAGTACATCTCTGGCAACTACCAATCATTATGGTGTTAGGAACCAAACGTGTGAAAGAATGCATATTATAGTCGAAGCACATTTTTTTGGAATATTGAAGTAGAGTATCTTCTCTTAGTTGTGAAAACTTTTTTAAAAAGGATAGATAAAATTTTGGGGGGAGGAATCTTTAATTTTTTTTTAGTATTATATAAGATTTTAAGATTTGTTTACATTTCTTTTCCATTTGGGTGTTCCTTTCATCTCCCATTCTTCCCCCTCCCCCCCCCTTGCCCCCACAGCCCCATTACTCCGTTTCCTCTGTCACTATCAGTTGTTGCTCAATTTTCAGTCCATTGAATTTTTCCTTTTCTTTCCTGGAGCAATGTCCTTTTCACAGGTAGAGATGTGTTTTCCTGGGACACATGGGTCTGTGATTAGTTTTCCATCTTTGTGTCAGGTAGCCAGTTTGTGTACGTTTGGACCCTTTCGGTGCTTCCTCCCTTCTATGGGTCGCCTTCTCCAACCCAGCTTCTATCACGTTTTGCTTCTTCTTTGCTTGTAATTCAGTCTCTGGCATTGGGAGCATTTCTCCCAGCTGATATCAGCATATGAAGTTCTCAATCAGGAAAGGCACTGGTGGATGGCTGGTCCAGTTGGCCATGTGGCCTCTGTTGTTCTCTGTGGTCTCTCCCTATGGAGTAGGATGGTGCCTAGTTCACACTGAAGGCATCGCTGAACTGGGAATTCTGTTCCTGTCTGTGGAAACCTGGTGCATGTATGTCTGTGACAGTTTGTCACTATAGTTGTTTTCTTGGCCCTACATCCCATGTATCCAGAATTTTCATTTGTCCCAGGCCTTAGTTCTTTCTCTTCACCTCCATCTTTATGTGCATCTGCCTTTGAACTAGTGTTTTATTTGTTCTTGGTGAGGATTGACTGGATTTGGAGTAGCCAGCAGGGGAGATAAACTCACACAGTCCTGTCCACATGTGCACACAGACCCCACCCTAATTGACCTGTGTGACAGGTAGGGGAGGGCGGGGCTTCCAGGGGCATGGTTGACCAGGCTGCAGGGTGGAGACAGGCAGAGACTGGGTACTAACCCCTAGGTCCCAGGTTGGCTGTTAAGATGGCCTGGATCCCCTGGAAGCCTCCTGCCAGGGCACACACAAAGGGAAAGATACAATTTAAATAAGGAATCATGCATTTTGTATACAATAACAATAGGATCCAGACGGATATATATTTCAGTTGACTGTAATACTTTAGAGAAACTCAAGGTTATCAGTTATTCAGGCTAAGTATAAATTGCCCCTCTCTGTTCAATGAAAGATCAATGGGGCAGGCATTTCTGTCTGCTTGTTCCTGGGTTCCACATCCTTAAGCAGTGCTGGCATTTGTGGATTTCTTGACTGTGTGACTTAGAAAACAAAAAAAGATGGGTCCTAAGTGTGACTAAAGTCTAACATTACTTTAGAGAACTGCCTTGATATTGAACTCTCTTGGAAGCTACATTTTTTTTTTTTCATTTGTAGTTTTATGAGTCAGGATCTTGGAAAGACCTAGGATAAAACATTACTCATTTCCATGTGAAATCGACTACTTTCTGACTTACCACACATCTGCTCTGGTCTTCAAAATCTAGTTGGTTTTGTTAACATTCCTGTCACTTAGGTGAAGATGACTGTACCCTTATCCTTACCAAGCACCTCCCAACATAGTTTTTAAGACTGATAATCAGAACTCATAATTAGTTCAGCTCACAACTTCATATTGGTAAGATTTGAGTTAGTTACCTAACTTTCTTAAGACCCAATTCTCATTTGCTAAGAAAGTTTACAGTTTACACACCACATTGAAATGTTGTGTATGGGAGCCCATCTCAGAGTTGAGAAACTTGTAATTTAATCCTTTTACAAGTTAAACTCTTTTCCCCTCGCAGGAGGAACAAACTGAAACCTGACCGGAATAATCAGGGGACCCTAGGGGCGTAGCTCCCCAGACCACAGGTGTAGGAGTGCTATAATCATGAACTGCATCATTATTAAGAAAAATTTGGGGGCCCAGTCGTCAGATTCTTTTATTTTAATTGTAAAGGACAAATTCTCTGTGAAGGAATTGCTGGAACGTTAGTAGTGAGCTCGAGGCAAGGAGAACTTGATAAACTAGATAAGCTTTACAGCCAAGAAATAATCTTGGGTGACCTGTACCCAACTTAGTTATCATGATTCCTTAGAAAATGATTGCTTAGGAATGTTTAGTAGTATCTAATGATCTGTTTTCTGTTGAGATATTGATTTCTGTCTTCCACTGAGATATTGCCCTCACGTGCTCATGAAATGTTGATTTCTGTCTTCCCTGAGATATTGCCCTCAAGTACTCATGAAATGCCTCTCCTCATGGAATGTTGAAGTAATTCTTTTTAAACACTATAAATGCTGCCTGAAAATTTTGAATAAATCAGCAGATTCCACTACTCACTGAGTGTGTGTCTCTGTACACAAATCGCCGGCCCTGTGGTTTTTCCTGCACAGCTGAACTCTGGTTCCTCGTGGCCTTGCGCTTGCTCTGCCGGTCCGCGGCAGTTGTGAATGGTTATTGGGATAAACATTTGACTTGATACCTTGCATACAAGTGATCATATATATGAGTTGTTAGTACTGAACTGGATTTTAAAACAAAGATATTGCTGGAGTAAAGGAATGCTAAAGGTATCCTGGATTGAGTGACTGTTTTGAACTAAATCATTACAATGGGAATAACATGAAAAGATACTGATGGGTGTTATTTGCAGGAAACAGAATATGGTGTTAGAATACCACTTGTGGGTAGGGCAAGGATAGTATGTAACAGTGATTTTGAATTAGCATAAATATATATATACCTTGACTGGTGGTAATAACAATAGAAGATTTTTAACTAAAATTAAAGCTATATTGAACAATTACCTAAACTAAATTCTTATGCCTGGTAATAAAGACTTTTTTTTTCTAATTAGAGGCCACATCTTCCTTCTTTAAACCATTGTGGGTTTTCTCAAATGTACAAATGTGCACCACAACCAACAATTTATATTATATGATAAGATATAAATTATATTCATGGAAAAAGAACTTTTAAATTAATTACCAGATCATTAACTTAATTGATTTTCCAAAATGCCTTTCTCTGAAGACTTGCCTTTATTGGTAACAGATATTAATTATCTTGCTTTGAGAAAGAAGCAATTACCTAAATATTGAATTTAATGACTATGTATGTGTGTATGTGTGTATATACCAATGTATATACCAATGGAAATTGTTAATACTGTCTTTATAATCAAAATGTCATACTCTTGGAAGATGGTTGTGATTTAATCAGTGATCAGAAAAAAAAAAACTCCAATGTATGATTTAGGATACAATTAGAAGTAAATTTGAGCCTGACATTATAATGTTATTCATTTTTTTTAAATTATAAAAAACAGAACATATTTTGTAACATTTTTCTTCTGGTTATAAAATTGTAGTTCCATACCACCTTTGGTAGCCCCAGACATTATAGTTTATTTTACATTTTTTGTGGTCTATTCTTTATTAAACATCTAATGTTGGAAAACTATCTTGATATACACATTTAAATTTCTGAGCAAATGAGTTGTTTCAAAATTATAAAGTTTCTAAAATCTCACACCTACACAAAATAGTAACCACTGGTAAACATTGCAGTTCTCTAAAATTCAAGAATTAGTGGTAATATTGTAATTTTGATGTCTATATAGAGATAATAAGTAGGCATCAAATTTTCTTTATTCTATACATCACAGAGCCTGAAATAATATTTTTTATATTTGATTTTTTTTTTAAATTTTGAAAACCATTCAAAGTAATAAGCATTTCAAAATAAAATGGATTCTGATTATGGGAACATTAGAATTTTTCTGAATCCATTTGATATAATGAAGATTTTTGAGTTAAGATGAGAAATGGGTTTTTGTGAGTAGGATGAGAAATAAGATTAGGTAGTTTTCTGCTGCTGGTAGATTTCATTGAGATTATTGACCCTCATCCTCACGTTTTAGACAACTGTAAAAGAACTGCACACATATCAAGAGATAGTTGTTATTATAAATTTAAAGATTAGAGAAGATTGTCTAAATAATTGACACAAAGTTGACTAGTAGCTAAGAGTATGAACTTTGAAAATCAATAAACTTGTGCTGTAATACCAGCTTTGTTAATCATTGTCTGTAATTTTGAGCCTTAGTTATCTCACTTTTAAAATGAAAACAATGGGAAATAGAATGTACCACTCATATATTAAAAAAAAAAAAAACTTATTTTTTGAGCATCTACTAAGTGTTAGACCTATGTTGGAGATACAGTAGTAACTGCATTAGGCAAAACACATGGGATTTACATTCTTTGAGGTGAAACAGACAATATAAAGAAGTACTATGGGGAAAAAAAGGCAGATACAGAGGCTAGAGATGGAAAAAATAGAATACTGAAATTTTAAGAGGGTATTATGGATGCCCATGTTGAGAATGTGAAATTTCAACACTGTCGGAAGATGGAAGAAATCTGGAAGAAAATTATTTCTGGATGAAAAAACACTTTTAATTTCTATTAAAGAAATACATTCTAGCTGAAGAGTACATGCAAAGATCTCTAGGTAGGATGTGTGGGTACTTTACTACCAAGAATTTGTACCAGCAATAAAGGCAGTAGAGACAAATGCAGATATCCTTTGATGTCAAGTGGAGTCCCCATTAGTCTTACATTTCAAAATAGTAAAGCAAAAACAAACAATATAGGTTATTAAAAATTCTAAAGAACTCATATATACCCTAAAGTTCAGAGGAATAATATTTTCTAATATATGTATAGTTTAGATGTTCCTGAAATTGATATACAGATAACAATGTGTTAAGAAATTTTATTTTATAATTGATGTTAGAATTGACTTTTTTTTTTTAGTTCTACAAAAATGATACATCTCATAGTTGATGGCATCATAGATTTGATGGATTTTTTAAAATATAATAACATATTAGAAAATGTTTGCATCCTTAATACCAGGTAAAATCTCTCAATTTCTAGCAAAATTTCTCAATTTCTAGGAACAAAAGAAACAGGAAAAATAATATCACATCTTGAATTATAAAAACAAAAAATAGGGTGATACAAAATGCAATGAAAGGAGAGGTTTATGTTACAAATGCTCACACAACAAATTTGACTTCATTTTGAGACTGAATTGCTGTCCTGGAGATTGTAATAATTGGAATACCCACTGTGAAGTTATGAAGAAATTTTGCTTTTTTAGAACACCGCAGAAAAGAACAAAAGGATAAATTAACAAGTGAAAAGATGATAGGTGGAATGAGACAAAATTGAGTTTTCATCATAGTTATTCTGAGAAAAATCATGCAGAATGGGAACAGAAGCTATAATCAAAAATAAAATAAATACTTTAGACCTAAAATGATTCAAATATATAAAAGCAAAATAATTATAATTTTCCCAGTACAACAAATTCTTGAAGTCAGAGAACTATAAACATTTAGTGAAGGAGGGAAAGAAGTGGAGGAAGCAATACCAGACATGAACACAAACTTGGGCAAACCCTGACTTCCTTCTGTATCAGTAAATGTTTGAAATTAAAGTAACAGTGAATATAATAAAAAGTTAAAGAAAATTTGTTCTCTGAGATTTTCATATTCACTGAAATTATGATTTCAGTATGAAGGAAAACCCCTTGCAATTAGGTTATGTGTGTGTTGGTCACTGTTTTCACAAGGAAAGTCAATCCTTGTCCTCATTGAATTCTACCTTGATAGGAATAAAGAGTTTGAAATTGCATTCATCCACTCAAAATTTTTAAAAATGTCTTTTTTGGAAACAACATACATGGAGAACTTTTTGTGAGACTTACTGTCATTCAACTTCATTGATAGGTATTTCTGAAATTGTACTCATAATTATTATTAGTAGTAGAGAAACACAAACAAAAATTTCATGATAAAATATGTCAGGAATGCACTGAGTTAAACAAAATTAAGCTGAATTCTCTACTAGAGGACTCGTCAGAGACTGTGAGAAACTAATGGGCCACATAAATCTTCAAGCTCAGTATGGAATATGTAGCATTCAAATATATCCATTTCCACTGCGTCCTTAAAATGCAGAAATCACTTATTATTCCACACAATAGTGATATTCCACAAACCATACTTTGCAAAATGTCACTTAGTTATTTATAAAATACATCCCCATAAAAGCCACATTTGTTTTGATCTATACAACCTATATTGGGAGGTGTCAAAGAGATTTAACTGTGAAATACTTGATCATATGAACTATGTTGCATAGCGATCTTATTTTGTTTTTTGAGGTAACATTGGCTTATAACATTATATAGGCTGAGTATTTATACTTATATATAAACACCTGTTTAAATTTCGTTACACTCATCAGCAAATATTGATCACCGTATTGATCTTTTTTTCTCAATTTGCCTAACTTCCTCCCCCTTCTTTTCTGTTAATCACTGTTTTGTTCTTATAGTCTGTTTATTTTTGTTTCATTAAAACATTTGCTTTGTTTACTGCATACAAGTGAAGTTTTGTTTTTTTCCTCTTTCCAGCAGACTGATTTCATTAAATGTAGTAACCTCTAGATTTATAACATTATTGCATAAAAGAGGATTTCATTTTTTAATGGATGACTATTTTACATATATATGTGCACACACATATATTCACCTTAATTACACACTCTGGATTTGAGAGTTTCCAGAGGAGGGTGGGATGCAGACACACCTTCAGTCTCTCCAGAGGTTGATATTCAGAACCCCCTATAGAACTGTCTGTGTACTTTGTCTGACAGGGTTGGAATTTCTCCTTTGATGGGACTAGACAGCCATAGACCAGAGGTCATGTACTGATGGCAGGGGGGTGAGGGGGGTGGTAGGGATTCTTTCAGTCCCTGGGCAGCCAGGATCTAGCCCTGTCAAAAAGTCTATGCACATGACATGCTCCAAGGTATCCCTGAACAAGTTACTAGCAGAGTAAACTTACTGTGGTCTCCTGTAGCCTCTTAGTACATGCAGACTGGAGTAGTGTGGGTCAATGGAGAGGGGTAAGAGTCTTCCTGGGTTCCACAAGGAGATCACAGACACTCTAGAGACCATAGTGGGGATGACTACCTGACACTCCCAACTGTCTAACTCAGTCTCTGATCACCTTGGAAGTGGGAACGAGATGAGATCTCACAATATCATGTTCTCTCCTTCCCATGATGGTGGAGAACCTGGGAAAATGTAGGGAGAAAGGTGGATAATCTTTCCAGTGAACTCTCATGTTTTCTGACTTAACTGTTTCTCAATCTTCCTTTCCCATTGTTATGGTTTCTAGCTCTCCTTACTAGAGAGACCCTGACTCTAACTCCCTCAGTTCCATTCTATCCTCAATTATACCTGAAGGGAGTGATGAATTGAGGATCCTCAATGTCCACTATCCTTTCCCTTTCCTCTTTCTTATGTGGACACAGTAATATTATGGCCCATTCATATGAACTCATTTCCCCTTACATTTTTTAAAGTTCTTATTACAAATACAATCACATTTTGAGAAACCAGGGTTTAGAACTTAAACATAGAATTGAAATCTTTCTACTCATCTAGGCTGAAGGATCATCTCTTGGGTAGGGCAAGAAGTGAGTTCATTATTACAAGTATTTTTAGGATTATTGCTTGGATCAACACAATCAATTTTAAGAATCAAAAGTTGGGAATTTTGGGGGTAGATCCTCAAGAGAGCAATTGCTGGGTCAAATGGTAGTTCCATTTTCATTAGCTTGAGGGTCCTCCACATCCCTTTCCATAGTGATTGGACTAGTTTACATTCCCACCAGCAGTGTAAGAGTGTTACTTTCTCTCCACATCCTTGCCAGCATTTGTTGTTGCCCGTTCTTTGGATGTGGGCCATTCTTATTGGTGTAAGGTAGTATCTCATTGTGGCTTTGATTTACATTTCCCTTATTGCTAGTTGAGCAATTTTTCATCTGCCTGTTGGCCATTTGTATTTCCTCTTTGGAGAAGTGTCTACCCAAAAGCAACCTCAATGTGTGTACAGAAAGATACCTGTGCTCGGATGTTTACTGCAGCACTGTTTATAATTACAAGGACTTGAAAGCAGCCTAAATACCCCAAAACAGATGACTGGATGAAAAAGATGTGTTATATAGACACAAAGGAATATTGCTCATACATTAAAGATGACAAATTTGTTGATTTTATGATAACATGGATGTACTTAGAAGACATCATGTTCAGCAGAAGCAAGTCAAAAAGAAAAAAAAGATAAAACCAAATGGTTTCACTAATATATGGGATATAGAAAAAAATAAACAAAAGCCATGAGGAAAACTCAAAACAAGATAAGCACCAAACTGAAGCACAAAACTTGGGGCAGCGGGGGAAAAGGGGGAATAGTGGGGAGGGTAGGGGGGTTGAATCCCTGGGATTACAGAGATGTGAAATTTATATATAAATAATTTTTTTTAAGTTGGGAATTTTCCTTTTTCTCAACTATTTAAATTCCACTACATCAATCGGTAGCTAGGGGTAGTATGTTTTTAGTGCCACTTCATTTTTATCTTTTGGAGAAGACATCATGAAGGATATGAAGAAATAATGGAATTTTTTTTAAAAAATCAGTTAATGCTGCATGATAATACCCAAATGTTAAAGTATTTTTTGGTCAACATGTACTTAAAATTTTCTTGTTTCATATGTTAACTGAAGTGACAAAAATATCATAATCTAAAGTTCTATCAAAATTGAATTTTTAGTTCATTGCTTCCCCTTTTTGATGAAAATTATCCCTGACAGAAAGGCTTTACACAGATATATCTTCATTACTCCATTTCATAAATTTCTCTTACATTTAGTATAGTAAGAATAGATATTTGACATTTCTTTAATGAAAAATATCTTACTTAATTTTTTATGTGTTCATTGTTATTTATTCACACTTTGAGCAATTTCTATTTTATTTTGATATATATTCACAATGGTAGCTAGTAGATATGCAATCATAAGTACCAAAATGATTTTTATTAGCAAAAGGAACATGGGGTCAGAAATCAAGGAATTATTCTACCAGTAATTATTGTACAGGTCCTTATTATGTTGTAATATGATTGAATGCAAGTCTCAGATGACTGTGAATTTCATTGCTAATCTATATTATATATCTATATTATAAAAAATCTATTTTATATAGAAGTTAAACCAAGCTATTTTTGTTATATAATTTAAAAGATTAAACTAGGTGTGATTGTGAATCATCACATCAGGCTTGCCATTAATTAGATGTATGACCTTGAATTACTTTACATAATCTTCTCAAACTCAGTTCTCATCTAAAAACAAAGGTGCTAAACTAAATGATTTATTCATCAATTTTTGGTTCACAAATGGTGACTCTGGGAAGGACCTAAGATATTTATGCCACTGATGCTTTTGCTGCTATTGCTATAATCCAACCATAATACTGATAATCTTCCCAATAAATTACCCTGATAATGTTGTCTGCAATCCTTCATCACCAATTCCATCTCTTTCCTAGTAATTTAAATAAGAATTTCTTTTGTTTTACTAGAACATTCATTAAACTATAGTCAACTGTGCACCAAGTAATATATTGGGGGAGATTTTGTAAATATACAGATGTCTAACTTTATTTAGGAAAATTAGTGAAAAATAATTAACCTATCCCAAAGTAGATTGAGCTAGTGGGGAAAATGAGTCTCTATACCTGTTATGAACTATATAATTGCACACACATATGATATTAAGTGCTATTAAATCCCTTGGGCGTCCTTAATTGCTGTCAAACTAAACAAGCCAATTTTCTACTCTTTCCACACACAAAAAATAAACCTGCTATGGCCGGGCACGGTGGCTCATGCCTGTAAGCTTCAGCCTATGAAGCGGCTGGGGCTAGGGGTCGCAGTTCGAGTCCCACCTGGGGCCCGTAGCGAGACCTAGTTCCAAAAAAATAGCTGGGCATGGAGGCGCGCGCCTGTGATCCCAGCTACTGGGAAGCTGAGGTTGGGGATTACTTGAGTCTGTGGTACTCCAGGCAACAAGAGCCTGCGGTTCCACAGGCAAAAATAGCAAGACGTAGTCTCTAAATAAATAAATAAATAAATAAATAAATAAATAAATAAATAAATAAATAAACCTGCTATCTGATAGAGAGAAATTAAAAAAAAATTTTTTTCTTGAAATTTACTTAAAACTAATTGAATAAAAGTGTGGACATATTATAAAAACCATTTTCAAAATTAAGTCAAATTTAAATCATAGTATAAAATTTTATGTGTGTACCAATATTAACAAAAAAGTGGAGATTCTTTTTGCCCAAAGTTTAGTATTCGAAATGTGTTTTTATTGCATTAAACAAGCAGCTATTTCAGGCTATAGGAAAGTAAAACAGAAACCGGGTGTAAAGAAAAAAGAAGAATTTTGACTTGAGCATAGACCACCTCTGCTTTGACTTGAGCTTAGAACACCTCTCCCTAGAAAGCAGACTCAAAACATTTAATTAGCATCTTCAATGTTCACCTACTTTTGGTATGTAAAAATCAGCTACCAGCTTCTCTCAGCTCTCCCCCTCTCTGTCCTAAAAAAAAAAAAAAAAAAAAAAAAAAGAAAAACTTAGAAACAGTTTAAACTTTCTACTAGTTTGCCTCAATTTACCCTCTTTTAAACTTCCATGGATTCTTTCCACCATCCCTAGCCTTCTCACCAAAATCCCAAGCCAAAGCAACACTCAGAGTACAGACTAACAAAATGATTTTCTAATTACTGCAAAAAAAAAGTAAGTAAAATTCCAATTACTTTAACATTGTCCAAAACCTTTCTCAACATTGTCCAAAGTCCTTTCCCCAGATTGTCCAAAAATCCTCAGTCTCTCAGTCCTGATCATCTCACCAATGTCCGGTCAGTCAGAGTTCATCTCCATGTGCTCGAAGACATCTACCTTTGGCGTGCTCCAATTCTTTCATGACGTCTTCTCCTTGTCCTCTTCCAGGAGGTAGATAAAAGCTCTATAATACCAGAACCAGCAAAATTCACTTTCTTTTTAGGCCTGACTTTTGCACAACCTTTCTCAGACACAAGTTAAACTCAGCAAAACAAACTCGAACATGGAGTTCAAATTTCCAACCTCCTTAGTTTCCTTTAACACACATTCCTAGCTTGAGTCAGCCAAAGGCTACAGGACCCAGGTCTTGGCCACATGTCAAAGCTCACATGGCTCACATCTTCATCCTCCAAAGTCCCTAATCAAAATGCCTCAAAAAAAAAAAAAAATGAAAGAAAGATCCCTTTCTTTGTTGCAACATCTCTATAAATTTCCTCATTTCTGTTTTTCTGCCTTCCAGAAACAGATCCTGAGTTATCACATTACAAAGAAAAAACCTGTTTTACTTCTTCCTCCCCCTTGTATCTTTCTGAAAGGAAATTCTAATTAAGGCCATTCTCACATTTTAGCATGTACTCCTTAAAATTTGCAATCTTAAACAGGAGACAATGACACCCAGGAAGGTAGGCTGCCCCCTATCAAAATCTTCACCACCCAATCAAGTCAATAAGATAGTCTGCATATCTAGGCTAAATAGTCTGTAGAAAATATATAAGAGACTTACAGATGAGGAAAGTATAAAGAAAATAAAAATCTATGGGTCCCCAAATTAATAAATAAGATATATTAAATTTCTTTTGATTACCGTCTTATTAATCTTTATAGAATTTTGGACATAAAATCAATAAAAGGAATATAGGAACAAATTCACCTAAAACTGGCTGCAAGTTTTTATGTTATTGCAATTTTAACTCGAGGCTATTGCTTTTTTCACACACACAAAAAAGAAAAGTCTGCTTTCAATGAAATCCAACAGAGAAAATATGTATGCCTGTGGGGGAGAATATTTTTCACCTTTATAGGCACTGAAATTGAATTTGTTTCATTCACAATCTATTGTTCATTGCTGCTGTCATAAATTTTAAAGGTTCAAGAATCTACTTTTCAAATGAAACAATGACCATTTTTCTACTGAAATCTATCAATATATCCCCAAAGAAAACACTGCATTCTACATTTTATACAATCATTTTATATACATGATTTCTTGATATGGGAAATGAGAAAGTTCACACTATCAATAATAAATTCCACTTTATTTTTTAAAGATTGAATGAAGTTTAGTTTTTCAGTAAACTCTAACATGAAAAATAGAGGTTCAGTTTCCAAATGTAAAACAGGAAAGAGATAGTTATGCAGTGGTTTCAAATGCAAAGGAACGGGAACCAAAAACTAAAATTTCAATGCAGGGCATTTTGTCCAGAGATAAGTAAGGAGTTTATTCATGAAACAAGAGTGATTAAGCTGGATTTTATAAGAAATGAACCAATCAGAGGGAAATTTTACCTCTAAAAGTTGTAATATGATCTTATCTAGAAATCGACAATTGGGTTAAATGATCAGATTGCAGTGGAAGGCAAAAGGCTGGGTTCCGATTGGAAAGTGGGGGCGGGGTATCACTTCAGAAATCCCTTCCTGGAAACATCTACAGATGGCAAAAAAATGAAGGAAAACATGAACAGATAGGACTACATCAAACTAAAAAGCTTCTATACGGCAAAAGAGACAAAAGAAAAAACTGAAAGATGCCCAGCCAAATGGGAAAAAGTTTTGCCCTCCACATGAGTGACAAGAGTTTAATAACGAAGATCCATAAGAAACTCACACAACTAAACAAAAGCAAATCAAAAGGCCCAATCAAAAAATGGGGAGAACTAAAAAGACACTTGTCCAAAGAGGAAATACAAATGGCCAACAGGCACATGAAAAATTGCTCAACATCATTAGTAATAAGGGAAATGCAAATCAAAACCACAATGAGATATCATCCTACACCAGTAAGAATGGCCCACATCCAAATAGCAGGTAACAAGAGTTGCTGGCGAGGATGTGGAGAAAAAGGAACACTACTACACTGCTGGTGGGAAGGTAAACTAGTCCAACCACTATGAAAAGCTGTGTGGAGGACCCTCAAGTTAATGACAATGGAACTACCACTTGACTCAACAATTACTCTCTTGGAAATCTACCCAAAGGAGACCTCAATGTGGGTACAAAGGGACACCTGTGCTCAGATGTTTACTGCAGCACAATTTATAATTGCAAGGTCATGGAAGCAACCTAAATGCCCCAAAACAGAAGACTGGATGAAAAAAATGTGATATATATATATATATATATATATATATATATATATATATATATATATATATATATATATATGATGGATTATTACTCATCAATTAAAAATGACAAATTCGATGATTTTATAACAACATGGATGTACATAGAAGAAATCATATTAGCAGAAATAAGTCATAAAGAAAAAGACAGAAACCAAATGTTTTCATTAGTATATGGGATATAGTGAAAAAATATACAAAAGCCTTAAGGAAAAGTCAAAACAAGCTAAGCACCAAACTGAAGCACACAACTTTAAGCAGGAGGGAAAAGGGGGGAATGGAGGGAAGAGTGGGGGGGTAATCTCTGGGATTACAATGTTGTGAAATGTATATATAAATTAAAAAAGTCACATGAAGGATGACTGTAATTGTGAGACACAGGAAGATACTGAGTTCACTATTAGAAAATTTATTTTTAAAAAATTTAAGTAAACATTCCATAAGCTTACTAAGTTGTTACACAAGTTTTAATATATACCAACACATTTCTGAAGATTAAAATAAGGTGAGATGAGAGGGATAATGTAATATATTTTAATTTTTATGTTGAATAAATATATATATATAGATTAATATATATTCTATGAATATAAAATATTATGAGTATGTATCAATATTATTGAAAAAGTTGAGGTCCATTTTTCCCAAATGCTGTCTCTCTGCTTGAATTTCAAATTCAGATAACTGAGTAAGTTTGTATATAAATAAATAAATAAAACAATAGCAAATCATATTACATATTTCCAATTATGCTATTTTCTCTAGTTATTTTTTAAAAATAGAAAATATAACCAGATTGCAGTCCCAGGATTAAACCTCTAAAAGGTTTCTGTTGTTCAAATGGAAGCAAATAACATATTTTACTGATCCTTTAATATATATTTAACATTTGGAATAGGTTAGAATACTATTCTTAAGCATATATCATTATCAATTCATTTATCAAATTTTCATTAAAAAATTATATTTTCTTGCTTCTTCCTGACAGTATTTATGCTTAAAGATATTCTATATAGTACCTTAGTCTGTCACCATACAATCTTTTTCTTTTATTATAGTGATGTGCTATAATTTTGTGATGTGCTTTTAATTAAAAGTAATTTTGCTATAAAACATTAATTTAGACCCATCACATACTTTCATTTTTATGACTGTTAATCTCACAGAAGTTCTTACTTGAGAGTTTGACTAACTACTTTGCTTTCAAGCTTTGCTTCCCACTTGAACCTCCCTATTTCCCTTCCCCACCAACACCAAAACCAACATTTCCTGAAAATCTCTCAAATAATCTTCTTTTAAATAAAATTCTTCCATGCCAAAAACTTTTTAATAGAAGTGATTCACACATCCAAAACCTTTAGATATCAAAAGATTTACAGTCTTTCTACATTTTATGCAAACTTATTTCTCACAACTCCTCATTGTAGATACGCCAACCAAATCTTTGTTTTCATGGATTTTTATACCTTCATAGCCATTTCATTGGCTAATGACATTCTACATGGCACAATTGATTGGTCTCCCAATTCTTTGGATATCTGCCTCTTTCCTTTCTATGTGACAAAGTATCAATTATTTTTAAGGTCTACTTAAAAATAAATACTATTAGAGTCTCCTACTTAAATTTGTAATCAGTTTCTTAGAATTCAAGTTACTAATTACATATTAAATTCCAAGGCAATAGTTCTTCTTTATGATATGATTCAATTTACTATTTCCACCCTTTTCCCTCTCCTCTTCTTTATATATAACTCTTTTTTCTAGGTAGTTGACTAATCTTTTCCCATAATCTCACATACTTCCTCTTAATGAAAAAAATTGCATATTTTTATGTCATTTCTGATGTCTGTGCTAATGATCATGCTTATATTTATAATATATTTCTTCTATTAATGCAAATACTATCTTTTTGTAGTTTTTACTGGATATCTAGGTTGTGTTTTCTATCTGCTTCCCCAAATAGAAGGTGTCCTGCTGAGTGATATAGTTCAATCAATGATATAGAACTTGTTGAATGAACTAAGTTTTCTGCTGTGTTTGGAACAAAAATAAGTAAAACTATTTTATTTAATCAATGTTTCAATTTTTTATGTTGATTCCCCCATTGAAATGAAATTAATACTTCCTTGAACCTCTTTTTCATTAGTTTGTGAAAGCAGATATAAAATGGTCTTCATTTATAGAGTCAAGATTGTCTTTATAGAAAGACTGAAAGAGTGGACAAAAAAAGAATCCTGGAACAATAAATAATTACAGCAAGTTTGAATGATAGAAAGCTTAATACACAAGTCAATTGTTTTCCTATATATCCACAATAAATAAGTGAAATCTGATGTTTAAAATACAGTACATTAGCAATCAAGAATTGAAATATTAGATAAATCACTGAAATATCTATAAGATATAGATGAGAAAAATATAAGACTGTTGACAGAAATAAATATATTATATCCATGTTTATAGATTGAAAAACAGCAAGAAGTCAATTCTTCCCAACTTGATCTATAGATTCAATGGAGTCCCAGTCAAATTCCTAGCAAATTATTTTGGAGATATTAACAAAGTGATTTTAAATTCCTATGAAATTATAGCAAAGTAAAACTAAGGATAGAATTTAAAGTTCAGTATTTGTTTAGAGTTACAGGCAGGGAGGAATGAATAGGTAGAGCACTAAGGAACTTTACAGAAGTAAAATTATTCTATATAATATAGCAATAGTGAATTCATGTCACTATACATCTGTAAGCTCCCTAGAATATATACCAAGCATTATCTAAATGGAAACTGTCATCATTTTTTGATAATAAAGTATCAGTCTATGTTCATTGTTTATAACAAGTACCCCACTCTGGTAGGGAGTGTCAACAGTGGGTGAATCTATGTAAATAAAGGGGGGGGGCAGGAATGTATGCTCACTCTACCTTCCACATAATTTTCATATATACATTTAATATTGGCATAGAATCTAAAATTGCTCAAAAATTAAATATAGTTATGTATTTAGAAAAAAAACAAATAAGTATACACTTTTCTCTCAAAGACAAAGAAACAGTGTTTCAGTATTTTTGAAAATGTACAGCATTGGTAAGGTAATTTTTTTACCTTTATATGTTAAGTAAGTTTGACATTATATAATAATTTTTCACACGTATGATATATAGGGAATTATATTTCTGAAAACATAATTTTTTGTATTGCCCCCCCCACACTTTCTAATAAGAACCATCTGAGTTTAGTTTGCCTGAATTAAGTGATTGATTTCTTTATCTGAATAAGAGCATCTAGAAATTCACAAACAAATATTTTGGTGGATAAAGATCTAGGATAAATATATCTTGAATAATTTAAACTGCTAAAGAGAACATTAAGCGTAGGTGGGTAATTTTTATTTCATCGGTCCCAAAAAAATTCTAAAACAAATTCTAGACAAATGAGATATATGTCTGATTTGGGATATCTTGGGAAACACTGTAATCTAGTTGTCTAGTTGTCATGTCTCCCAGGATTCTTCTTTTTTTTTTTTTTTTTTCTCTTTGCCTCTGTCTCTGGTATGATACTGATCCTTTTTTACTCTTTAACTACTATAATTTTGAGCAACTATGTTAAGATTGAGACCAATAGAGCAAGAGCTACTTTCAGCTTTAGATGGAGCCCTAAGGCCCTATTTGAAAGTTACCACAAATCACTTTTTCAAAGGAACCACCTCTCACTATTTTCTAAAAGATAATCTTCCTGTTCTGTTCTGTCCTTAAGGCTTAAGATTTGCTACACATTATTTTTCCTTGCTGTACTTTAATGCCTATTGCAAAACTTTGGAGTGATTGACAGATGCCAGTTAGGTCAGTCTTCATCTGGTAAAACTTAGAACATATTTAAAAACAGAAAAAAGAAAAAAAGAAAGGAAAGAAAGAAAGAGAGAGA
>PVHY01012344.1:0-44881 GCA_004024945.1 Uropsilus gracilis | reverse complement strand
ATTTATTTATTTATTTATTTATTTATTTATTTTACCGGGATTCACCCCCCCCACCCTCCCTGACCATTCCCCCTCTGTCCCGCCCCCCCACCCCGAGTTGTAACCATTTGGTGTCTGTCTTTATCTTTTTAACTTGTTTCTGCTAATGTGATTTCTTTTAGGTGTGTCCATGGTTTTTGTTTTGTGTGTGTGTGTGTGTTTTCATTTTTTTTTATTTTTTTGTTTGATTTTCCCTATATCCGTCATATAAGTGAGACCATCCTGTACTTCTCTTTTTCTTTTTGGCTTATTTCCGCCAATATGAGTTTTTCCAGCTCCATCCAGGTCGCTGAGTTTTCTAAAATCATACATGCTGTTAAAATAAATTAAGACATGCAGAGGCACCATTTAAAGTAGATTGTAGACTAAGTGAATACAAGAATTTTCTTAGAACTATGCTTGAACTACTATGTACAAAGTCTATTTGAGCTATGCATTTGATGGGGCTTTAATTCTCCTTTATTTAAAAGTTAATCACTGTAAAATGATTATTTTGCAGTGATTAACTTCTAAGTAAAGAAGAAATGAGGAGGTAGAAAATTCATTCCTCATGGCTGCATACAAATTGGGAATCTGCTGTATCAGTGTTCAGTATACAAGCAGGTAATTATATTTACATGGATGAGACCTACCTTATCATGTACAAGATTCTCACTAACATTTAAAAGGATAAACCTGAATTCTCTAAATGCAGGCAATTTATCATTGTCTTGATGCGCTGCAAACCAGAGACACTTCTTTATCTAATTTTGTACTTAACATATGCCAAACAGAATCTTATAATGCTTAGTATTATTGTCCTACACTCTTTTCTCTTTTCTTTCCCTTCTGATATAAAGAATGGCAATTAGGATCTCTTTGCACAACAATCTCTTCTAATGCATTCCACAAACTTGTTGAGATTTTACAAAGACCTAGGTGATTTGAGAATCCATTCCTGTTTTAAAAAATGTACTCACTGACCTTTAGGATCCATGAGAGAAATATGCCCATTAATGAGATAAATGCTGTGAGAGTAAACTATTCAATATCAGTGCACTCAGTCAAGGCAACATTGTGTACCATTTGACCGGACCTTGCATATCAAGATTCAAGATGAGCACAAGGAATTATGATAAGTCAAAGCATAAGCTTTAGAATGCTAAAAACATGATACTCTGGCAAATATAGACTATGTGTCCCAAAATTAATTTTTTTAATGAGAAAAACAAAAGGATGGTTAAAAATGGCTCAGAGGAAAATTTCAAGACATAGTGATAGAGACAGTATGTCAAAGGAATGCTGAAACAAATTTGCTAATAGATGAAAAAACTAATATCCTAGAGGGTAATAAAGCCATAGTCTTTGGAGTAATCTTCCCTCCAAAATGGAAATGTATAAGGCAACATGCAATTCAGAAGCTGGATCCTGATCAGTAGTAAACAAAGGTAAATCCTCCAGGAAATTAAGTAGTTTGGTAGTCCAGCCAGGCAATGTTTCACAATAACATCAAAATGACATGCAGTCATTCTTTTGTCTATTTTGAAGCTTTGAATACTTATTCTTAACAAGAACAAATGGCAGGAATATGACCACAGAGTTATATTTTCAGAGAATAGTGCATATAAAAGGGGTCAGGAGACTTTTTTGTAGAAGGCCAGATAATAAATACTTTGAGCTTTAGGGACTATAGATCTCTGTTGTAGCTACTTTTATCTGCCAGTAAAGCATAAAAGTAGCCACAGAAATAAGGTAAACAAATAGTGATGACTGTGTTACCATAAAACTTATTTTTGAAACTGAAATTTAAATTTTTTACATGTCACAAAAATGCATTTGTTAACCATTTAATAATGGAAAAGCTACTCTACCAGCCATATAAAAATGGAGAGCATCTTTGATTTGATCTGTGAGTCTTGTTTGCTAACCATAATAGACTAACTCAAGCAATGATTTTGGATCATTGTTGAATGAAAGAGCAAGGAGGCTAGATCCAGGAACTAACTGTATAGTCTTAACTAATGGCCCTCCTCAGACTCAGAGACAGACAGGTAGGGTCTCAATTTGAGCAGCAGTTAGGATTTGTTAAAGAACATTGTATTGCTTCCATAAGACACATATGAAAGAACTATCTTAAACAAGATGCAGGAAGGAGAGATCAGAAATAGCATAACAAGATAAGATTTTCGTGACTTTTGAAGAAATAATCCTGTGGTCCAGCATGTGGCCAAAAAAAGATTTTCCAAGAGATCAGATGTATGGGACAGGAAAGACCAGCTATTCAAAATGTACATGAAATATTCAAGCCAAAGACATTGGAGAATGAAGATTCCTTTGTCAGAAACGGAACATAAGTGACTATACTGGTTGTAAATTGTTTGGGGTATGGGTTACAGATCTTGGATAATTGACCTTGGCTGAACTTACTTCCATGTCTTGGGATTGGCTAACTGTTGTTTGATCTAGGGTGGCCTTGTCTAGAATGGATAAAGTCGCAGTGTTTTTATCTTTCAGCACATGAGCCTGGGTATGTTTTCTGGGCAACAGCTGAAGAAGACAATGAGTAGAGACTCACAGTGTAATATACCTTTGACCAGAACCTAACACATGTTCCAACTCAGAAATCAGAATCAAAAGGACATAGGCTTCAAAACATGGGCCCATGAATAGCTAACACAAGTGATATCAAGCTATGTTTTCTGCATCAAATCTCACTGAATCACTTCTTACTTATGCCTCACTCCCAAATTGAAGCATAATTTCAAGGCACATTTTTTTTGTTGTCTACTGCGTGGTAGGCACTATGCTGAGAAGCTCATTGTATATTGATGAATATTGCTGTCATCTCAGCTTTTTAAATAATTGTTTATTGAAACTTTGTGTTAAATCATATTTGGATAAGATTCCTTGTGCTTACACAGACAAATAAACAGAATTGAATGCCCAGAAATCAAGCCACACATCTATGGTCAACTAGTTTTTGACAAAGAGGCAAAAATCATACACTGGAACAATGATAGCCTCTTCAATAAATGATATTGGTAAAAGTATACCAGTATAGGCCCCCCCAAAAAATGAATATTCTCTCACACCATGTAAAAAAACCAACTCAAAAGACTTTAATATAAGACCTGACACCAAAAAATACATAGAGGGAAATAAGGGCAAAACACTTCAAGATTTACACTTCAGAAACCTCTTTCAAGACACATCTACAGGTGCTAAAAATATGAAGGAAAACAAATATCTGGGACTACACCAAACTAAAAAGCTTCTGTACAGCAAAAGAGACAATAACCAAAACAAAAAGAAAGCCCACCAAGTAGGAAAATGTTTTTGCCCTCCACACAAGTGATAAGGGTCTGATAACAAAGATACACAAAGAACTCACACAACTTCACAAAAACAAAGAAAAAGCCCAATCAAAAATGGGGAGAAGAGCTAAAAAGATACTTCTCCAAAGACAAAATACAAATGGCCAATAGGCATATGAACAAATGCTCAACATCACTTATAATCAGGGAAATACAAATCAAAACCACAATGAGATACCATTTTGCACCTGTAAGAATGGCTCATATAAAAAAAATTTAAAGGAACAAAAAAATGGGCAACAAAAAGTCCTGGCGTGGATATGGGACACTCTTACACTGCTGGTGGGATTGCAAAGTGATCCAGTTCCTTTGGAAAGCAGTGTGGAGGACCCTCAAACTACTGAAAATAGAACTATCATTTGATCCAACAATCGCTCTTCTGGGAATCTACCCACAGGACACCAAAACACTAATTCAAAAAGATACCTGTACTCAGATGTTTATTACAGCACTATTTACAATAGCCATGATATGGAAGCAACCCAAACGCCCCCAAACTGACAAGTGGTTGAAAAGATGTGGTATATTTACACAGTGGAATATGATTCTGCAATCAAAAAAGACAAAAATATGTGATAACATGGATGGACCTAGAAGGAATCATGTTAGCAGAAATAAATCAGAAAGAAAAAAGACAGAAACCAGATGGTCTCACCTAAAGATGTGATATAGGGTAAACAAAAGGCCAAGAAAAAGTCAAAATAAGCTAATAACAGAACTGGGCAAACAACTAGGTTGGGGGATAGGGAAAGAGTTCATGGGTGATATGGTGGAGGGAGAACCCTGAAGAATACAATAATATAAATATATATATATATATATATATATATACACACACACACAAACTTATAGACAAAAAATGATTAATAAAAAAATGAAATAAAATAAAATACAAGGGTAAAAAAAATTCTCCTGTTTAGACTCCCCAAATTCAATATTCAGATATCAGCACCTAAAAAATGAAAGTAAGACATTGTGGTGCACTTCTGATTAATGCCACAGCTCCTACAACAGCTGCTGCATTCCTCATGGTCTCATACACTAAATGCACCTTCCAATCTTTTCTCTCTCCTCCCAGACCTGACCCTACTCATAGAGAGACTCAGCAGCTCTTTGCCTGCTGCAATATTCCTGCAAATGCCTCAAATTCCAAGATTAGTTTTTCATATTGAATGGGTCAGATGGGAAACATGGGCATTCCCCCCACCACACACTCACACAGAGAAGGCCATGTGTTGACTTTAGAGCAGGAAAAGATAGGGAACATTCTAGTTCAGGCATTTTCAAAATTCTTATTTTAACTGCAAAATATTGGAAGACCTTCCTCAATTTTCCAAATGATTTTTCCCCCCAAGGGCCCATGACTCAGAATAGATAAAAGCAGGGTTTTCTGGTTCAGTTAAGAGTAGATTGTTTAGAATCCCTTCCACACAGCTTGAACCGAGCTAAAACAAATGGGAACATTCTGAAAGGAGGCAAGCTTGCTCTAGACAAACCATGCCATTTTTTTTTAAAAGATCCTGTTCCCCTTTCTCCCCTTATTGAATGAGGAAGCACTAACACATGACATGGGTGCTTGTCACTACACAGACATGACTAATCAAGTACAGAGCTGGTTTGTTTTTGTTATTTAAAAAGTTTTATTGTTTCACTGTTGGTTAACAATGCTTTATGTGTTTCAGGTGAGCAGCTTTCCACCTCTATTTGTGCATATCCCTCACTGCACCAACCACTGGAGTTCTACTGCTGTTTACTTAAATCTGAGCTTGACCTCAGTTCTCAGCACAGAATTCCACAAATTCACTAATAATCAGTATAAATTGGAGTTTGCACTGAAAAACTTATTTATTTGTGATCTCAATGAGAGCCTATATGTTCTCTCTCTCACTCCTCTCTCATACACACACATACGCACAAGCGTACATCTTCCTTACATACATATTATTTCTCCTTTACTTATTACTAATATTCCCTGGCTATATACACAGGTGAACAAACTATGAACACTAAAAAGGCTGGACTAGGAAATTATAGTCAGTTTTAGAATTCCAACTCCCTCTCTCACCCAAACAGAGTTAGTTTTGAGAAAATATCCTGCCTACACTTCCCGCAACTATGAAAAAAAAAATGCTGGTGATTGTTTGAGTGTGAGAAGTCACCAAAAACAAAACCCTCAAGAGGACTTCCTTCCTGCATTAATGTACATGACTCGCAGGCTGGCTAGAGGAACCATTATTCCATCTTTTAAGGTATAAGCCATTTTGTATGAGAAACATCATTTATATCCAATTTGTTTGAAATTTTACTTCCCCCCAACCAAACCACACACTAAAATATGTGTTTCTACAGTTCCTTCCCTAACCTAGTAAGACTTGAGAGTAAAAAGAGGTGAGCAGCATCTTAGTCGATTAAAGATCTGAACATTACCGTTAAATGGCCTTTATTTTCTAAATTCAATTGTCCCCTGCTCTGTTCACTTAGTGGTAAAACGATGGACTTTGGAGTTCCTCAAACCAGGTTCACCCCTAAAATCTGCCTCTTTCTTGCTATGTCACCAAGTAGTATTTCCCTATTTGGGGGGGGTCTTAGAAAGTCCGCTTATCCCTAAGTTTTTTGAAGAAAATGTCAGTATTGTGGTTCAGTTGCCCTAAGTCAAGAAACTGAGGTTCTAGTACTTGATGTGTGCCTGTGACCTTGTCAAAGACCGTTGGATTTGACACACCATGAGGCCACCATTAGAGGTACAGCCCTCAGATGTTTCCATCAAAAGAAAACCTACCATTCAGCTGTCAAGTGTGTGGTTTTTCCTATCTGCCTTAACTTTAGAGACCAGCAACTCCAGAGCTGCTCCAGTCAGTGAGTGAGCAGGGCAGAGGCCCCAGAGTCTGCCATTTCTCCTCCAGCTTCACTCTCCCTGGCAATTGACTGAGACTGGCAGAGCTGTGTCATGGTCACCCCCTGCCCACTGTTGTTTCCTATCTTTTCTTTTCACAGATGTCAGACCTAAAAGGTGATATGAAAGTTTCCCTTGTCCATTCTCCTGTCTTCCTTCATCTTTCACTGGCATTGTTTTCTTCAGCTCCACTAAATCTCAGCACCTCTAATCCATCTCAAAGTTCGCTTCTTGCTCATCTCAAACAACACAACCTATAAGGTCTATTTCAGGTCAATAATCTTTTAATAAATAAGACCATGTCAAAGGTGCTTCTGCATTATTTTACCTGTATGTTGGCTTTTAGCAACAGACTTTGTGAATCGATGCGACCATACAGCTCAGTTTGCCTGGAGCAGTGCCAGCTGATACCTGCTGTTAGACGTCCCTTCTGACCTAACATTTGCTGCTAGAAAAATTGTTTTGCAGACCATACATTATATGGTTTCCCTGGTGATACTGAATAGCATCAACAATACCTCAATTCCTAAAGTTGAAAATGCTCCCTTGTATTTCCAAAACAGCTCAAAATAGCTATGGATGTGATATAGGCTCACTCATCCACGGTCTCATTTAATTCTGAAAAAAAAAATTATTGAGTTTCATTCAAGAAAGTATTATTTACTTAGGACTTGACTAAAAGTAAGTACTTCTGGGTAACATTGTAGGTCGTTGTATTTTGGTGGCTAAAAGATTAATTTGCAAGATCAAATTTTCCTGGACTTTTAAGTTCACAAAGAACATTCGTAATGGCTAGTCCACCATGACAGGTACTTCCTCCATGGAGAGGACATGCTTCCCTTGGAAAAATCTCTCTGGGCAGCTACAGCCAGAGCGCAGGTTTCAGACTTCAGCTGGATTACATTCAGCAAGTTGAAAGCTCACAGGTGCCTGCACTTTACCGGAAATCATTTGTCTTCCTTAGTAGGGTGGAGACAAGCAGCAAGGAAAAGCTAAAAACGACAGGGAAAGGATTTGGAAAGGAAGGAAAAAGAATAAGGAGACTGGGGAGAAGAACTGAAAGAGGCACATGGAGCAGAGGGACATGTGGAGAAGACACCACACTTGCTTCTTGTGCCAGGGATTTGGGCAACATGGAAGGAGATACTTGAAAGAGACAGCGATGTGGGTAAGAGGTCCCGTGGAGAGGCTGGCAAAGGCAGCCTTTCTCTTAACTTGGGTTTCGACTTTGCTCCTTTCCTCTGAGACTTGCTAGTCCGTTCTACCCTTTTACTGTTGTTCCCCACCAGAAAGTGCCTTAGACATGTGACAAACTTTCAGGCCTCAGTGTCGCTGCATTAGCTTAACCCTGTTTGACTGGCCATTTATCCATAAAGGCATGGGAAATTTTAAATGTTTCTTGGGGACACTGTTTTAACTATTCTTTCTCTTCTCTCTGTTGCACACCAATTCTTTATGCATGCTAATTATTTTAAAGTTGTTTTCTATTGAGGGACTTATGCACTAAAACTCTGTTTTGTCTTTATGCAGCAGATGGTGGAACCCAATTTACAGCAGGCAGGTTTGGGGTCCTGGGGTACACCTCATTCTGCGCACTAACAGTAGGAGAACTGGAACTTTTTTAGTTGGCCTTGCATGTTATTTTTTTCAACTTACACATGTTTTCATGCAGATTTTACACATTTCAACACTAAATAAGTTACGTTGCCAGGCTATGTTTTACTATTGTAGATTTTTCACTTTATTCATGATTTTAATGCAACTTCATGAAATAGTTCTACTAAAATATTTGCTTCTTTTAATAAATTGGGACTTTCTTGAGATTTTGTATGTTTTTCATGGTTGAAAAAGCCTGTAGGAGTCCATTTCTCCATACTTCCCAATTTGCCCTTGTCATGGCAGAAATCTAATATGCTATCACAAGGACCATTTGTCTTAAAAACAATGGACAATTGTTCCTGAAGTCAAATATTCTTTGCATTCTGAGAGCTTGGCTGGATTTGATTTCAGCTGAAAGGGTGTGAAAAAATGATATATGTCAAAAGATGTAGATTGGTCACTATGAAGATTAATTACCATTATAACTATTCCCTACAACTAATTTCACTCCTTGAATTATGAGCGTTTGTGGCTAAATGATCACTTACTCAATTCTATTTTGTTGTTTATGTCATTTATTGACCTTAGACAGCTCTTCATTTCCACTTAGGGCGCAAAATTCAGTTTTCATTGTTTATTGTGTAGAATGGAGAAGTTTTGCAAGATGCTTCGTATTAGAAGATGCCGTGACTGATCCTCTCGAATATCTCTCAGACAGTTGCCTTAATAAATTTCACACAAATATCACCTTGATTATTATGCAACAAGTGTGAATCGCTCCATAGCATATGAGGTATGAATAATGTGACATATTATGTTCCCCAAGTTGACTTAAGTTGCTTTTAATTTTCACCTGTAAGGTCAGTAGTACTCACTTAGGGAGACATCCCTTCACATCCAGGAAAGTGGACCTAAATGTGGTTATTTCTAGCTGGAAGTAGTTGAATGCAGGGAGGCAGAGGTTTCCATAACCTTGGCAGTGCTGCACACATCAGGGAAGCTGAAACCTCAGGGACAAGCGGGACTATCATGAGTCCTCAGTTATCTGCTGGAGCAATGTGCAAGATCCCTGGAGTCGTCGAAACCCCACCTATTTCGACCCAGCCCCAGCTTGTAACTTCTAGAAATGGAATAATGGCCCTTCCTTTTATTCCACTGCACAGACTCTTTCTGTGGCCTCTTCTCAGCTGGAGCTGGACAAGGGGATTCCAAAAATGCATTTCTAGGATTTCTGTTTCCAAGCTAACATGGCAGTGTAGAAATGGCATGGAGCCAGGATGGATAACATCGGACACGGTATCACGACCACACGGGGCACAAATGACCCCAAGAAGATAATGCTTCTTATTTCTGATCACAATAGACCAGGGTTTTTAAGCATATAACTATTTTCGCAGCTATTATCTATTGCTACAACTGCAAAAAGTCTGCTGGTTTCCCCCAAGCTTGGAGACACTGGTCCAGTTCCCAAGTGAGCAAGGTCATCCCCAGGAGGACATCTCTCTGAATTCTCTCATGTCTAAGCTCAGAAATCAGCCTATGTTAAAGGATTCCCAGGCTGTGGCTTATGTGCCACCCTTTTCAAGAGTCCTCACCATTGACTGCCACCCCAATGGGGCATGCCAAACACCTTCTATCCCTGGCTCCCATGAACTGAGACTCTCCATAGTTTTCCCTGTGTCCCAACCTCAGAGTTCCATCTAACATCATTTAAAGGAGATTTTTAAACCCATCTGTCTGTTCTGACCACCTTTTAAGTAGTCCTACTTAATTGCCTCCATGGGTCTCTAAGCTTTCTCCACACAAAAGTCTGCTTTAAAGTAGACTTCTGTTGCCACCCACATGAAAACCTCTCCTTCAGAGCCCTACAAAACCAAAAGGTGATTAGTCTCCAGTAGAGGAAAGGGAAGCCCAAACCTCAGGAAGATAAAAGCCTGTCTGGCCTCCTAATGGTGTAAAAAGCACTTTTCATTCCTTCCCACTGAATCTCCAGCAGAAAGAACACAGGCTGTTTCTTTGTAGGTCACCCCGTCACATCGAATTTGCAGTAAATCAACCTGCCACCCTCATCAGAGGATTGTCCTTTCCAGTAGATGCTGAGGTGAAAAGCACTCTTCTGGGTAAATCATTGTGCATCGAGCTTTGTGTCTGTCTTCCCAGAACTAAACAGCCATTACATGAGGGAGGATTCTTGCTCTACACTCATCTCATCAAGAATAAATCAAAGTCCTTTGAATCCCATATCTGACCAGAAGAGGAGATCCAGCCGTACATTTAGATACTGGCATTTGGGGAGATATACTGGGTCACAAAACTCACTGCTTGTTCTAGGTTTTGGAGGACTGGGGGATGAGATGGAACAGAGAAATCTTAGATCACCCATGGTAGAGGTGTGATCATGGGTCTTGGGGGGCAGCCAAAGAGGAGGAAGGAGACAAGAGGTGGGCAGGCAAGCAAACAGGAAGGAGTTGGTGGTTAAGGAAGACCATATACTTAGAGGAGCTGAGTAAGAGTCTATAAAACTTATGTGTAGATATACAGTTCTGGAAGTCCCCTTCGGTACTTGACAAAAGCTGCCATACTGCCTCCAGCAGGATAAGACCAAGGGCAAAAGTTCAGGGTGGATAATTAAATTGAAATACAGGCACAGGTATGTATAAACTCTGAGACCAAGCCTGAAACTGGGCAACGGAACTCAGAGGGTTTAGTGTTTATCCTGATGGATGAGATGAACACTGTGATGGAGAATTTCAAACACATGCAGAAATCAACAAAGGTAGCAAGGTGATGCCTTGCCAGAGAGTCCACTAGTGGGAAATAGGTCTCCAGCCCCTTGGCTAGTATCAGACTGAGGCTTAATCTCCGGGAACATAGGGCAGGCATAGCCAAGGCAGAAATCCAGGCCCAGACAGTGATGATTTAGGGAAGGTTATAGGTTCAGGGACTCATCACATAAATTTATTTACTACCAGAAGGATACATGTTTATCTGGAAATAAAGAATTGTCATTATGAGAATCAGGAACAAAGCCAGAACTGGAATGACAGAATTAGGAATATTAATAGTAGCTATCATTTATAGCTATATTATAGAGTTTTTAAAACTCTGTTATTCCATATCTTTTTTCTTTAATCATGACAGCTACTAGTGATGCTGGTGCTATTGTCTGATTTAGCAGATGAAGACTGAGCTTCAAGGTGTTAAATGATCAAAATTATATAGCTGGTAAAGGACAGAGTCTTGAATTCAACTCAAGGTTCACTGATTTCAAATATAATTCGGTGATAAGCATAGACTTGAACTTGATCTCCCTCAATCATGTAAAAACCAAGAGTAGCTTGCAAAAATGGCTGCAACCTTACCCCCTAGGTTACATGGTTTTATGTAACAGTGCCTAGACATAAATGGAACTCAATAAATGTTTGCCAAATGAATGAAGAAACAAATCAACAGTGACTGAATAGCTTCCCTGTGGAAAGAATGGTGTCCATTGCTTTGGGGACCCTTGTTGTTTCAGCTTTGAAAGAGATTGCTACAAAGTCCAGAATACAGAGACAAAGAGTGGAGAATGAAGATTTTAGTGCAACAAACACATTTTCAAATCAAACCCCACTGAAAGCAGCATAAAGGAAGCATCAGAAAACACAAAACTTGGGCAGCTAGAGTTCGTGTTTGAAGGAAGATGGGTACTTACTTAGAAAAGTAAAACTGTCTCAAAACAAAGCTGGAGGAAGAATCATGATAAGAGAGGTTTCAGAGTTCATTTTTCCCAGAGACAAGAAGCTGAGAGGAGACCACCTATGTAGGCAGCAGTGAGATGCTGGTGTCTCTGTGACTTTCAGTTGTTCCTGTGGAGAAGATGCCTCCTTGCAAACTACCTTGATGGGCCCTTGACATGGTTTCTGATGTTGCAGGTGTGGTTATTTTTCCAGTGAGAGGATACCAAAAAGGCTGCTTTTCAGCTGCTGATCCCTGTTGAAAAGAACACATTAAGGTGCAACTTTATAAGCAAATATTGGAGCCAGAGTCACAGTCGCTAAGAGGAAGATATTGCTGAGAAATGGAAGAGGATAAAGAGAGAAAAAATAGCCCTTACAACTGGTTTAATAAGGAAAACGGAAGATGGTAGAGTTTAATCATAGGCCATAAATAAAGATAAAAACCATTTACCAGATGAGGAAAAGTGACTTGATTCACTTATGTTTCCCGTCGTATGCCCTGATGTTGGCGATCATATCCCAGTGGTCATAATCCCCTGGAGAAAATATGCAAAGCAGCATGAATGGGACAAAGTGACTGTGTAATTGCTTGCCAATTTAAAGAGAAACATGAGACCAATTTTAAAATGTGAGATCAACTTGGTCACTGAATTTCAGCTCACTGCCTCTCTTCCACCACCACTTGCCATGGTGAGGAACAGCTGGGTACAGCTACTTCAAAGAAAAGAGCAGTGCAAGAACAATAAGTTGGTTGGTGATGGTAAGGAAGTGAGTGAAGTTTCTCTAGGATCACCACATCCATTGACAAACACAGCGGGCACTACCTGGGCATGACCCTGTGCCAACCAAACACAGCTTCCATCTGGCAGCAAAATCCATCACTGAGAGGTCTGTGGTCAAATGGGCACACCCAGCTGCATGCCATCTGGGTACCAAGTCTTGCACATTGCAATTAATCGTTAAATGATCAGAGGTTGCGAGTAAGTGATATCTCTTCAAAATATCATATGTTTGCAATTTGGAAATGGCAAATATGAAAGCATGCTGCCAGTGAGTGGCATTTGGTGACCATGGAATGTCTGAGTTGACAAGGAAAAAGGTGGGCGATTAGATAAGTTTTTGTAACATAGACAGATCGGTGTTTCCTTTACTTGTCTGCTTCAAATTTGTCAAAGAAATATCCAGGTTAGAGTTTCCTGGGGCCTATTTCTCTCTGAGGCACTGTATAGTATGCCTGAGACTCAGAATCTATTTGTTTAATCACAGGTAATTCTCAGGAGTGGGGTTGGGTTTTTTTTATTATAATTTTGTAAGCTGTATACATGCTTATATAACTTGCAGTTACATTGTTACTCTTCCACATGTGAGCACACTTCACTCTCCATCTAATCTCTGTGGTCAGTGCCCTCTTCCCTTCCTTCCCATACTTCTTCCTGCTCCTTGCTGAAAACCCCAAAAGAGATGATTTTAAAGAAGATTCCAGCACAGATAAATGAAAGCCTAAAGCAGATGTTTAAGCAAATGACCGCTATACTTCTGTGTTGCACAGTAATTTTTTTTTAATTTTTGCATATTTTACAATACATGATTGTATAACTGCTAATCCCCATGGGAATCCCCCCCCCCCCACACACACACACACATCATTTCTCCCCTGGTCACTTTGCCTCTTTTCTTTTTGTTGTTTGTCCATGTTTAGTCTTTTAGTCTTTTTTTTTTCTTGGTCCATTTCCTCATCCTTGGTGAGGGTGCAATTTCCCGGGACTTGGTAGAACGTGCTGTTTATCCTTCCTGTACTGCTTTTTGGAGCACCTTTGGTCTTGGTGGGTCTCATCTCTGCAGTTTGTGCCACATTTTGTTGCTCCTTCAGTCATGCTTCAGGTCTTTGGCTTTGAGGGCATGACTCCGCCGTATGTTTTGGAAGAGCAGGTCCTCGAAGGGACAGCCATCAGCTGATGGTAGGTCTCCTCCCTTGGGGCTTTGCTGTGGGGCCACTGCCATTAGACAAGCCTCTTTTTTTTTTTTTTAGACTAGGTCTCGCTATTTTTGCCCATGGAACTGCAGGCTACTGTTGCTCACTGTACCACAGACTGAAGCAATCCCCTCCCTCAGCTTCCCAGGTAGCTGGGATTACAGGTGTTCGCCACCATGCCCAGCTATTTGGGGCTAGGTCTCACTGTGTTGTCCCGAGCAGGACTCAGAACGCATTCCCTAGCCCCAGCTGCTTCATAGGCTGAAGCTTACAGGCACGGGCCACCATGCCCAGCTTTCAGCAGTATCTTCCCTCTAAACAAAGAGGGTGTGCAGTACCCTTATTGACAGCTTCTAGGTGCCAGGTTTTGGTTCCCAGCTCCTCAGTGACATTGTAGGCATCATATTTTGTTGGTTCTCCCAGTTCAGTGCGTGTGGTGCAGTAATCTTAACCTCACCTGACAGGAGGTTGCTGAATAGATGAGCTTAGAAAGCAGATTCTGGTCTACACAAGGGGGAACCCTCACAAAGTTCCAGTTGAAATCAGTGGAAAACCTAGCCCAGTGTGGAGGCCAAATTGTTATCACAGATATAACTATATCCACGAAATGTTTCTGAAAAGGGATTTTGGATGATAGTAACATTTAAATTGGTGGATTAACATTTAAACTCTGTATCTGTGTCTGTCTCTCTGTATATACATGCATACACACATAAATACATATATATATATATTTGTTCATATACTGAAACATTCTATCAGCTCTGTTTCTCCTTAAGAATGCTGATTAATATACATGGCTAATGATAATGGGAAACCCTGAGTCACATTTTTGGCTGATAGACTTGAAAGCACATGAATTAAAATTAAAAGCTTACTCATGAGGAATAGTCAAAAGAAGCTAACCACCAAACTGAAGCACACAACTTGGGGTGGGGAGAGGTGGGTGAAGGGGGGAAACGGTGGGTGTGTGTGTGGGGGGGTGAATCCCTGGGATTACAAAGATGTGAAATTTATATATAAATAAATTTTTAAAAAATTAAAAGCTTACTTTCCATTTGAACTATGCCTGATTCCCACTGTGGATTCAGAAGATGGAGAATGAAGAGAACGGGAGGTGTGTGGGAGGATGGAGGTGGGCTAGTATTACCACCCTAACCTCCTAGCTTCCAATTGAATATAACACCCTTGATAATATATCTCCCCATGACAGGCAGTGGCTTTCAAGATAATTACATAGACTTCATGGCTCCTTGAAGTAATGTGATTAATACTCCCGTGGTATGGATAATGATGATGCATCTTCCTTAGAAAAGAATTTTTAAAACTCAGGTCTGAGGCATAGTTCCTTTCTTGAGTAACTGCTTTCCTCAGTTTATGAATAGCTACATTATGAGACTTTTAAAAAAGTAGGAGAGTATCATTAAGCCCTTCCTTCACTATTTTCAGAGTTCCAGAAAGGTGACTTTTTTTTCCTCCTTGACATCACTCTTTACAGGAAAAATATTAGCAAAAACTTTTCAAAGGAAACTTCAAAGAATCACTTACAGAATTTCTGAGACTAGGAAAGAATGGGGCTGCTTTCTTGTATTAAGACAGAGTAGAATGCATCAAAAAGGCGGAAATAATTGCGTGTGGGTTTTATTAGGCAATATTTGTTTATTTGGCAAGTCCTTGGAGATGCTTTCCTGTGGAGAAGTGCGTGTTATTCAGGACCTGTTTACAATAACTAGAGGAGCATTGTCCTTAACTTCAGGAAGTTCATCATTTAGAAGAAAAATAATCAGTCAATCAATTACTTATAATGTAATATGATAAGCATTGTAACAGAGTTATCTCAGGGACACAGGAAGAAATCTGTGAGGTAATAACATTCAACAGTTCTTACAGGCTGAGTAAAAATAGGAATGAATGGCATGAGACAAATCATATTGATAAATTCAGTTCTTAACAATTTACTCTTGCAGTAGAGAGAAGCTTCTTGAGTTTTCCTGAGATAAGAGACTTATTTGCATCTTTAATGTTGAAGTGGTATCCTGTATTAGGTTTTATTATTTCCAGAATATTTCCAGAAAACAAAATAATGAAGAAGGGTAGATCTGTGAGAGAACTGTTAGAGGTGACCAACTGTATCTTTTTTAAAAAAAATAAATTGTTATGTTTTAAACGGTGCTAAATATATTTATGGAAGAAGCAGGGACTGGTTACTTAGATATAAAAACCTTCCAAATATATCTGCAGTCTTTAAAGTCTCAAAAGAAATGGAAAACCATGACTAGGTGAGGTATGTTTTGGTTGCTCATGAGGGTTTTATGACTGTCTTTCAAAACAAAGTACGTTCTGTTATTTAATCTGGTGAAATATCACATTTCAAGAGAAAGCACAGTATGGGTTCTGAAACTGTAAAATTATGTCAGCAAAACCAAAAAGATCTCATTTCCCTGATCCAAGTTATCTACAGATTAGAAAACAAAATTAAAAAGTGAAAGCATTAGGTGTCTTAGTTGCCTCTAATTGAGTTTGTCCTCATTCCTTTTCTCTCATTTGTATGTCAGTAAAAAGTCGCTGAAAAAAATTTTAGTCTCTGAAAAATGTTGAGGATAAAAAGGACACAAACACTCTCTCTTCTGAACTACACTGCAGGAAGCCGCTGTTGGTGCTAATGGGACTGCAATAACACATCTGTATCCCTGTGAAATTAAAGTGATTGGGCATTGTTCTAACAAGGATTAAAATTTTGTTTTTAAGAAGAGTGTGGGTATAGTAGATATGTTCCTACATTATTTTATCTTAAAGTGCAACAAATTACATAAATTAACTTCATGCTGAGAAGTACAGATATTACTCAATTGTATGCAACCTCATCCTGGGTAAGAATTATTGTACAATTGCCTCCGTGTTTTGAATGAGGCACTTCAATGTGAATAAAAAGATACACACATTGCATTCTAGAAAGGAAAATAATGACTTCACATAAGAAAGATTCATGCTATCATTTTTCTGTTATTTTATGCAATTCAAAAGTGGCATGAGTGCAGATTGGAGAACTTTGTGCAAATCATAAGTTTTCATTTTCAAAACAATACACTTAACAATTGCATTAGCAATAAAGAGGCTTCTTCTTCGGAGCTATTGTTCATGATGGTTGTGTCTCAATCTGGAATTTGAAAGGACTCTAATATCAGCAGTCTGTGAACAACATGAAAATCACCACCTAAGTCTATTGCAGGCTCATTTTTTTTTCCTTTTCATAAAACCTTGATTTAAAGACTTGAAAAATAATAAGAGAAATAAGCTTTTGAAATATATTTGTCAAGCACTGGACTATATGCAATAGCATGAAGGAAATAAACCAATTCTAAACATGCAGACATGTTGACATTGTGAATATAAAGCAAGAATTCTTACATTCCTGCTTTCTTTTCTAAGATTGGAAAGTATCTGTTTAATGGTGTCACATTCACAGTCATACAGGTATATAGTGTTGGATAATTAAAGTTTTACAGGATTTTTAAAAATCCGGCTTAACTTTAAAAATTATAGGTAAGGTTTGAATAAATTTTATGTACCTTTATAGAAAATGACAGTCCTCTCTCAATAATCCTGCTATGAGAAGCACAATGAAATGAATGAAATAAAAAACAGAAATAATGTGGACTTCCAAGGTGGGAGTGAGGGTGTGGGAAGGGGGAAACTGTGTAGTGGCAAATGATTATTCATAGGTTTAAAGGAAGAAAGGACAGAGAAGAGAACAAAGAAGTAGAGGCTTTTAAAAAAAATACCATCTCTGAAGCTTATCGTATCAAGAGCTGGGTGTACAAGATCAGGCCATAAGGGTCAGGCAGCGGATTTGTCAAAATAGGAGGCAGAGTCTCAGGAAGGGTGGCCTGAGGCTAGAACAAATTGTTCCTCCTGAGATCCTATCTCTAAACACATTAAAAAAAAAAACCTGCAAGAACCCACATGTTAAATGTTTGTTGTATATATTGCAATGAGTTTCAATGAAATTCGTGGCAGTGGTCTTCATGAAGTTGCTGGGAACAGACTCAACTTCCTGCAGGAAACAACTAGAAAACTGCACAGAATATATGAAACAGCAGCTTTTAGACAATGGGCAGCAGGGATGAGATGCTCAAGAGAAGGGAAACAACCAAGAGGACACTGGCATTGCCCCACCATTCTACCAGGAGGCTTTCTCTCCCTCCCTCCCTCCCTCCCTCCCTCCCTCCCTCCCTCCCTCTCTCCCTCCCTCCTTCTCTTCTTCCTTCCCTCCCCTCCTTCCTTCTTCTTCCCTCCCTTCCTTCCTTTTTCCCTCCCTCCTTCTCTCCCTCTCTCTTCTTTCTTCTTTTCTCAAATGTTATGGATTTACTGGTTGTTTCCATAACTGTAATTTGGGGAGTACAGCTGTCCACTTCCCAGAAGCACTCTCTGGGATGTGAGGCCAAGAGGAAAAATCCAAGCAGGACATGGATTTTCTTTGAGTTGAGGGAAGGTTTAGGGAGAAGGAGGTAGCTGGAATTTTAGTACAGCTTGTCAGAATGGAGGTTGATTCATATGGAAAGGACTCTAGGAAACTTCTTAGGGGTCCTATTGAGCTGGTGATTGAATCCTGAGAATGTGAGGGTTGAGATCTGTAATAATGGACACTGAAGTAGACACAGCCAATTCCAGCAGATCGTTATTTTATCTTTACGTTCCTCTGGATCGATTTGCGATTTTGAGTACTGTTTTAGAGGAAATGGGATTTTTTTTTGTTTGATGTGTTAGTGGAGCATCTAGGTAGACCTATAGAACTCATATTAAACACATTATTGATAAGTGAATGACAGATCTGAAAAATCAATCCATAGAAGATTGTGATGAGTCAATAATGTTGGGAGGTTAATGTGATAAATGGTACATGCAAATCACTATATACATTTTATTTATCAATATTTTCTTTGTCTCATGAAGGTAATCCCATATCTGTGTTGATCATTTAACACCCTGTCTATCACATAACATAGTTATATCATCATGGGAATATTACATAAGTGAATATTGGATAGAAAAGTGAATACATGACAATGATAGAAAATAATTAGAGCAAAAGCTAGAATGGTTATGTAGTTATGTAAAAGTTTCTGTTATCTACAAGTCATTATAAATAAGGTCATTTTTCGATGGGTTCAGTTAGATGACATATCACTGTGTCGTGTAGTCTTGGCAATCATGGTTTTGTGGTCAGCTGATGATCCTCTTACTCACAAGTCTGACAGTTGGCTGTCTGTCAGAATGGCCCATGTCAGAGCAAAGGGAGTATTTGGATCATGTGTGTCTGATCAATCAGCAAACTAGACTGGGTTTATTCACATGCTTTATTCATGGGCACAGAGTCCTTGAAGAGCTACAAGAGAGGGCAAACCTAAATACTAAAACCCTTTTCAACTTTCTGCATAAATTTTCTATTGTCCTATTGAACAGAAAAGAACTCTGGCCATTTTAGCATCAATAAGGTAGACAAATCCAAGACATAGATACTATGGAAGAAAAGTACTTATTGTGGCCAATGATGTACAGGTTAGAACATATGTGCGATGGAAATCATAATTGAACATATTTAATGCAGAAAGCTAGGTATTGTTGAAGAAGGCAAGAATGACTTCAGGAAAGAGTAAGAGTGCACAGGACAAAGAATTCTCAAGAGCCAGTAGGGGAATAGACTTCCTCTGAAACTAGGAGGTATGTAATCCTGGTACAGAGGACACAAGCTTTAAAAAGAAATAAGGCCCCTCACAGCTGGGCACAGTGGCATGTACCTATAAGCTACAGTGCAGCTGGGACTGGGGATCGTGGTTTGAGTCCTGCCTGGGGCAACGTAGCGAGACCTAGTTCCAAAAAAATAGCTGGGTGTGGTGGTGCATGCCTGTAATCCCAGCTACCTGGGAAGCTGAGGTTGGGGATTGCTTGAGTATGTGGTACCCTGGGCAATGTGAGCCTGCAGTTCCACGGGCAAAAATAGCGAGACCTAGTCTCAATAATAATAATAATAATAATAATAATAATAATAATAATAATAATAATAATAATGCAGCTCGCTGCAAATTTAGTAGTCTGATGTCTTAGTGATCTTGCTCTGTCCCCTTCTGCTTTTCTCTCTACATATTGGTTCTCCCTAAGGCACTATTTTAAGCCCTATTAATCTGAGCTACAAACTTCTTCACATTTAAATCCTCTTAGAAGACTCAAAACTTGGAAAGCTTTGTCTTTTTCCTTTTAAGTTGTATTATTTTTTATCAAAATAAATAATGGTTTACAACTCTGTAAATACTTCAGGTTACCAGCTCACCACCGCATACACTGGAAGGGATGGTTTGTCAAAGCTTTCTTCCCAAATTCCAGATCATCTCAGTTTCACTTTCAGTATTTCGGGCCCGGAAAAATCCTAAATACTGAAATTTGTGTAGCTTATTTTCAGTAAATCAACTAGTTGTTGAGCTGACGCAACTCTGCAGTCTCATTCAAATTTGACATCCTGAAGAATTGGCCTGAGATAGAATCAAAATTTTTTTCCCAGTACTCTTTAAAAGCTAGTAATTATAACAAAAAATTCTCTAAAATTGTATTTGAAAGTTCTGTTGAAGTTTTAAATATATCAACTTTCATATTAGGCTTAATATGAAAGTTTACTTTTCAACAAAAATTTGTTGAAAAGTATTGCGGAAAATTTGAGGATTTAAAAAAAATGTTCAAGAGAAAAGAATGCCCGCTTCCCCAAAGATGACTGCTAAGAGTTTCTAAGTCAAACATTGAATAAATTTTTGATGATATTAAGAAAACAGATGATTTTGTTAATTGTGATAACTACTCTAGTTGCATTATTAAAGATTCATTTATTTTATAATTAAATACGTATAGTCAAAAAGGTGTTTCTGTATTTTACCTGAGATTTAGTTCTTTGTATATTTCCAGATACATATACATGCACCATCACTATATATGTTTTGAACAATGCCATCACCTTTGCATTGCCTTATATTCAGAGAGCATTTTTAGCCAGGGGCACTTTACAGTACAAAATCATATTTACTGGAAGTCAGCTTGCTTCATTTTCCTTCCTCCAATTAGTCAAGGACATTATCTGGGATGCCATCCAAATAAGTCCTTACTAGACACTCAGCTTAATTGGCATTTCTTAATAATTCTGTTCATTTTTAAATAATTGCAAAGTTACCTGGAGATAGCTGGGTATGTAAATATGGCAAAAGAATCAAAATTATGAGAGAGGATCAGAATTCAAGCACAAAATCATGTCATTTTACGAGACGGTGAATGATGATCAAGAAGCAAGGATGTGACCAGTTCAGCAGTGACCAGTTCATTGACCGGTTGCTCTGCTGTTTCATGTAGCTATCGCTGTGGAACAAATGTCAGAAGCAAGGGTATTGGAAAGATAATTAGTACATTGATTTCACTGTTGTCTTTAAAATGATAATAATAAAGACATAGAAGCCCAATAAGTAAAAAAAAAATAATAATAATAAGTGTTTTACTCACTAGACAGTTTGAATATTTCCAACTGAAAACAAGATACTAGGACTCTATTTCAAAGAATGGGTTCTAAGAGAAAACATTAGTTTGAAGGTATATACACTCTCCTATGTTCATGGCAGCACTATTTACAGTAGCCAATTATGGAAACAACCTAAGTGCCCAAGCACAAATGAGTGGATTAAGTTGTGATTGATATATATATACCATTCAGCTATCAAAAAAATAAGGAAATCTTGCCATTTGTGACAAAGTGAATGGTACCTAAGGGGTTATACTGAGAAAAATAAGTCAAGAGGAGAAAGATAAATATCAGATGATTTCACTTAAATGTGCACTATAGAGAAATTAAACAAAGGAACAGAAAACCAAAACCTTTGCTCTGTTCCCCTGGATCTGTTTCTCTTTTCCTCCCTCTTTCTCACCCTTGTGTGTGTGGTATAAGTATATATTGTTTCTCTGGGGAACCTTGACTACTAATCCAAAGGATTCTTCATCTTCATAAAGCTAAAATTCTGTCTTTCTGTTCCACTAGCCTTACTAAGCAGCTTTTGACCTTATGATTATGGTTTCAAGGTATTTATTCCACTGTTCACATCTTAACTGTGTTCCAGAAAAGAGAAAAAAATTAGATGATACAGGTCAGTTGAATCTACCCTTATAAAGAAATTTCCCTTCAGACCCATCCAGTGATGTCCACTTCTGTCTTATTATTCTTAACTATATCACATGGCCATCCTTAGCTGCAAGGGAAACTGGAAACACAGTCCTTTTAGGGGCGTATGACCCAAACACAGTTGAAATTCTATTCTAATACAAGAGATGGAGCTAAGTATTAGGCTAACTACCAGCAGTGTCTACCACACTCTTTTAGTTCTGCAGCTTGACCTTGGAACATATTCTGATTTTTAGGCTCACTGATCTTAATTTTAGAATTAAAATGCAACTTTTTCTTCTTCTTAGATATTGTTTAGATCTTTCTCTGCTCAGCTATTATTTACTTTTTCTACATATTACCAGCATCTCATCTTCCTGCATCCCCTGTACTCCTATACATACTCATCCCAAGGAATTGGCCTTTTACTGAAAGCAACTAGAAACACAACAGATCATTAGTCTTTCATAGTTAATCGATCTACTATGAAATATATACTCTTTTAATATTGAAGATTCAGTGTTGCAACTGATAATAATAATTAGCTTGATTGGAAAGCATGCTTTCCAAAGAAAGAAAATGTTTAAGTTTAAAGGACGTATGAGTAGCTAAGAAATTCATTTCCCAAAAGATTAGCATGATGATTTAGCTCAAGTCTATTAACTGCTTGAGATCACAAGAAATTAATACATAAGGCACAGTTGCTTATCTGTGGGATATGGTACTATTGGGACTGATTTTTGTCTGTCAGAAATAATCAGTAATTATGAAGACAATGCAAAATCAAACAAAGAAACTTTTAAAAATTGCCCTAAAGGGGCATATGTAAAAGAGGTAATTAACTTTTTTTTGTTATAAATGAAAACCCATATGGCACGAGAGAGATTGCTGTTAAATCTATTATGTGAATCCTCTATCCTCAGTATTTCGGTATCCATGTCTCTCTTGCAATCTCATTGCCATTCCCTTGAATTAGACCTTCCCTATGTAGCCTGCCTGTCTTTCTGATTCCATCCCCCCTATACCACTAATACTATGATATTCCTAAGCATGAATTTAATCATGTCATGCCACTACCTAAAGTCTTCTTATATGGATTCATACAGCTTTCAAAGTAAAGTCAAATGCTTAAGGCTCTGTCTAGGTGCAACTTCCACAATCCCACCTTTCTCACTCTCTAACATATAAAGTCCATTTATTTATTCATTCATGGAATAGCTATGTATTGTACACATGCTGTACACATACAGCTTCACATGGAGGCAGGGTTCTAGGAACGGGCATGTTTCTCAGGTTTTTGACACTGGCTAAGTAGCAGCTACTCATCAGTTTATATACATACACACCTTGGAGCACAGATGAGGTTCCCTGGGTACTTCTGATAGAATGTTGGAAAGCCATACATTGCTGCACCACTAGGACGATATCCCAGTGCTCATGCCTGACCCAGTTTCTTTGTGGGCACCAGGAAGAGTTCATGGAAAAGAAAAGGCAAGTGGGTGCAAGGTCACCTTGTGTGTCCCTGTCAAGACCAAGGACTAAACTAACGAGCTAACCCAGACTCAGTATTTAAGAATTCTTTCAGCCATCATGTGTTTTCTTCTTTCCTGATGTATTGACTGCTACCTCTTCTCCCCATGTGGTGCACGAGGTGAAACAATGTCTATATCTCTAAGTCTACTCCCATAGACTCATCATCTTTTGGAATTAAGTTCATTTTGTTATCTTACCCCCTCAGTTCTCAGGGTTCAAAAATTAGTGATTTTGAAAATTATTCATGGTTTTCTCATTGTTAGGATGGGTCCACATTCGTTGATGAATTTCTACATCCTAATTTAAAGCAGAAATCTTAATGTTTTTTTCATTATCAAGGCACTAAACATGCCCACTTAATCAAGAGTTCTAAATGGGGATTGAACACTAAGGGAAAAGCCATGTGTAGGTATATTATATAAGATACCTCTGAGAAAGTTCAGAAGGCAAGTAATCAAGATTCATTCCCTTGCCACAGAGAAAACTTTAATGGGAGACAAGTATTTCTGAAGTCAAAGCAATTGAAATTGAAATTAACACTATACCTTTTGCCAAATTCTCAGAGATGATTTTATGTTTTCCTTTTTACATGTAGAGGAAATTTAGCTTTTTTATTTGACAAATACTTATTAAATACCTACTATGTGCCATAAACTTCCTGATTCTGAGGAATGAACAGTGAATAAAACACAAAATAAAATGTTACATCTACAATAACCTCAGAAAACTGAGACATACAAACATGGTGGTTATTTGGTTTCAGATTCAGCTGAAGAACCAATTTGGCTAGTCTGAGTCATTATTTTCTAAATTAAACAAATTGTGAGTTTTTCCAGTCACTAAAAAGAAGATTTTGCTTTTTTATTTACACAAAGAAAAGATAATTTCCTAAGTACGACTCAGCAATTTCCTTTGTTAGGGTGGATGCCAATCCAGTAGACTGCTAACTTACTCTGAAATATGTTTAATTATATTTAGTTAGGAAAATCCCAATAACATTAACATATATTCCCTTTGGGATAAAAGCATCTGTATATTCTCTAGATTCTAAATCTTCTAAAAGCAGTAAGACTAGAGGTAATTACAAATCTAAAATGGAAAAGATTCAACACAACTTTTAGTAAATATAAGGATGTTTCATGTATAATTGCAGAAAATATTTTAAGGAAAGCTACATATATATGTATTTATAAAACATTAGCATTTAGTGCTTGTTATGTACTACCAAATGTGGACATCCACATATCACCAGGATAGCCTGCTGATAAGACAGCTATAAATAAATTACTTATGGTGATAAGGAAGACGACCACCATGACATGATTTGGTTTTGTCTCAGAGTGAGAAGGATGTAATTGGATTTTTGCTAAGAATTTGAAGTTAGGTTTAAGAGGTGTGTTCTTAAGATTGGTGATACAGCAAGGTGAAGGCACAAGAGTATGGACCTTTTAGGAAGTCCTTTAATGAACAACACAATTATTTGCTTGGGCAAAGTCTTCTAAAAATAAGGAAGTTATACTTGTGCAGAGTATACTGAATAGTAATGGTTTATCAGTGGTTCTTAACTGTGACTGTTTTGCCTCCTAAGTGACAGTTTCAGTTCACACCATCTAGAGAAGTGAAGACTTTGGTGCTATTGCCATCTAGTCAACAAATGCCAGAGATATCACTTAGCAGCCCACAATGCGGAGGACAACTGCCACAATACAGATTGACCCAGCCCAATTCATCAATAATGTCAAATTTTGAAATTCTAGTATAGACAAAAGGTCTGTGAACAGTCAAATAGCACGTTTTTTAGGCGTTTGGACCATGCCCTCTCTGTTGTTACTACCAACTGTGTTGTAGCATCAAAGAAGCCATAGAAAATATGAAAATAAATGGTCATGGGTATGTTCCAAACTTTACTTCCATAATCAAGCGTGAAGTGAGATTTGACCAATGGGCCACACGTTGCTGGCTTCTAATGGAAATAGTGAACTGTATGGGGGTTGATGATTTCAGTTCTCAATGTTAAGAATCTGAGTAGAGAGTTTAGTCTTTGCGCTGTACTATGAATCTTCAATAGAAATAAAAAATATCTTCTAGAGAACATAGGTAAAAGAGAAAACAAGTATAGAGTGCCATTTAAAAATCGCAGACTTTCCTGAAGGCACATGAGTTGCTTTTCTGTGTTGTCTAACTACACTGAAGCAAACTGTTTGTTTGACCACTAATTTTCCAGGATAAGCTAATGAAATTAAAACTTCCTTTTAGTTGAATTTTATCTACATTTTCAAGTTCATCTAATTTCAAAAATGGTAAAATACAATAAGACATAACAGCACTGTCTTTTTATAATACAGACAAAATAGGGCTATGGTTTCATAATAATCCCCTTAGCCCTGATAAGGTGCTTCTTTCTCTTCTTTGTTTCTATATTTCTTTCATTGTATTTATTGATTTCTGAGATAATATGTTTGTTCATTGTCATGCTGCCTCATGAGGTCAAGGTCAGTGTCTACTTTAATCACAGCTGTGCCTCCATAACCTAAAGGATGATAAATAGTTGCACCACTCATAGAGAGCCATTGCTATCATCACCGCTAACACATAGCACTTATTATATGGCAGATACTATTCTAAGCACTTCACATGGATTAGCTTGTCTAATCATATTACAACTCTGGGAAAAAAGTAGTATTATTATTCACACTTTAAAAGATGAGAATCATAGACAAGCTAAGTGACTAGTTGGGGCCCAGAGAGTCAGAAAGGGACAGCATTAGGACTTAAAACATGTATTATGTTTCCAGAAGCCATGCTTGGAATGATAACACTCTAGCTACCTCTCATGTTGTCATGCTACAAATATACATACACATACACCCGCAGTTTGCATATTGCACAATTTCTCTAAAACATATACCTTGATTCTAGGCCTGTTGGCTTAGTCTTTCTGTCATGGTATCAGGATATTCAGGGTTCAGGTCCTTAGAAATCTATCTCTACGAGATGACTTATGGGAACCAGCAAATTCTAAACACAGAGAGTTGGGACTAGCAACCCTCTCCACTATAGGTATCCCTGTCACTGGAGCAGAGGGGCTGTGTATTGATGAGCACAGTGTCTCTTGCTTCATATGGATGAATCTGAACCCTGGCAGAGAGACACTTCTGCTGATAAAACTTGAAAATGTAGATCTTCTAGGCCTATACTACCTGTACTATATGCAGCTCAGTTTCTTAGTACAAAAGTCAGAGCAAACCAGTCAGTCAAAAATCAGCCCTAAAAGAATGTAACATACCCACCTCACAGGGCTCCTTTCGACTTTAACAAGAGAAAGACACTTGGTCACCTGGAACAATGGGCAGACATCACGAGGCATGACCAGGAATGCGCATGGAGTCATTGACAGATATATGACTTTATTTTGCACCCCACAGGCTGATCAGTGGGACGCCTTGTTGATAAAAATGGAACCATGAACAGGGGTGAAGGGTATGGTTTGATTACAATATCGGATGATCAAGCCGATATCCGGTCAGCAGACTCATCCCTCCTACAGCCTAAATGACATAGAATGTTTTCACTCTCACCCACTCCTTTCTCTTTGTCATCTTACCCTGTGTGATTGATGCTGCATGATTATTCCATCAATAAAAAAGACCAGGCTCTCGCTCTTCTTCAGGAGACCTGCCATTAACCAGTTGCTCCACGACTCCTGATTCTTTGGCAGGGTGTTGTTACTGTCTAGTGTCCAGTCACTAGTGTTCCTCCTAAGCTAGGGGAGTATTATGTGTGGCAGCCAGCGCACAGACAATAAGTCATGGCCTGCAGTGTTGGCAACAAGAGGGCAGTGGCAGCGTCATAGAGCAGCTGCGACTGAGAGAGGGAAAGGCATCCTGGGAGGACTCAGGGGTGGGTGTCACTGCAGGGAAAAGATATTCCTCTGTTGCCATGGAGAAAGCCACTGTGATGCTTATGGGTACTCTGGAGACACATTCAAGAGCATCCCAGAGTCTGGGTTCAGGAGTGGGACTTTATAAAGAACTAAAGTTTTCTAAAGAGCTGAAGTTCATGCGTCCTTTTTGTCAATGGTAGCAAACTAGACTTACCATACCATTTTTCTCCTCAAGAGTGTTTAGCCTCAAAATACTGATTATGGATCTCATGCCAATGTCATCCCCAAAAGAAAAATATGTGTACCTGTGCTTGCGGTTGGGGTGCCCAGAGGTTATAATTGTTAAGTCTAAATCATCTTTGACCTTGTAGATTGAGAAAATTAATGCCAATGCAACGAGTCCTTCATAAAAAACACAATGGTGTTGGCTGTTCTCTGAATTGCTAATGCCCTGAAAGTCTCTGAAAGTCATTTGGATATGTTTGTTGATAATATTCTTGATGAGGAATAAAATTTACTTTTTGTTTGAGAGCTAATTAATGTAATCTTTAAAATATATAAATCCCATGGTGAACCCAAATAATTATAATTGAAATGTGGGTCTCGCCAAAACTGAGAAAAAGAAAATGCAAACAAAATCTGTTAATATATCTAAATTAAAAAAATAAAAACAAAAAGGGAAGAAAACCAATTAACTTCTGAAAACAGGGTTTGGTATTTAGAATGAGGAGATTAAATTATGCAGATATCAAATTAACACTTGGAATGAAGATGGTGTCGCCAGCTGCCTTTCAAAGCTTTGCTTTGCTCAGGCTCAAGTTACAAGAGAGCAGTGAAGTGAACTGTGTAAAAGGCCACAGTTATGCTCTCGAAATGGCCCACACAGGGGTCGTAAAAACCCCTATTGGAAGCTTTAGCAATCTGGAGGTAAATGGGCTGGGGGCTAGTAATTATATTACAAATCTTTTGGGGGGAGATTATATATAAACACATACAGAAATATAGAAATTGATATAGACAGGTATGTACATACTAATTCATTTCTGCAACTTTTTGTTAGTCCATCATTTTGGTCATTTCAGTAAACAGCTGAGACCATACCATTAAAAAAAAAAAAAACAAATATCAGAGATGTTTATTCTTTATTCAGAGAATATAGTTGCAAACATTTAGAATATGCATTTCCCTGTGACACTTAAGTGTTTGGTGCATTCAGGAAATTTGGTAGAAAAAGCAAGAGAGCCAGATTAGTTTATTTTGTTTTATGCCTAACACGACCAATCAACTCAATTCAGGTCTTCTCACTACATATAGTAAATCAAATAAATGTGTCCTTAGTAATTCAGGAAACCCTTACATGTGTCTCACTTTTCAAACAATTGCTTTTAATATTGTATGAGTCTGTGACAGCCCCTTCTACTGCACTGTGACAAGTAGTTCACTCGTAACATAAGGAAGTTATGACATATCAGTATGGCTGGATCTGTCCTCACCTCATTTGAGAGTCAGACAAACAGGAGTAATTTTGTAGATCAGATCTGCACCCTGGGGAAACTCTTACCTTTGTCTACGACCAACTGGTGAGTGTGAACTTTGCTGCAGCATTTGGAGTGACCATCAATTCAGGACTTTATCATGGGTGCCATCACCAGGTGGCCATATTGATAAGATATCTTAGAGCAACCAGAGATGCAAATGTTTCCATTAACATTGACATGGACTCATCTCATTCTGATTATTCTGGCCCAGAAGAATGAAAGTGAATTAGAGAAACCACAGATTTGTTAAATATGGTCAGTATCATTACATCTGTTCTTCCAATGGAACGGAAGAACACCAGAGAGGGGAAGAAATGGAGGCAGTCATCTTGAGAGGCGCTGTAACAATGTGATCCCCAGAGAAAGGAGAAGTTCCAGGTCCCCTGCCCCATCCCATGGAAGGGTGGAGCTGAGCAGGGAGAAGTTAGAAGAGTAGGAAAACAACAAAAAGATCAGGCTTCCCTGGCCCCTTCTGCCCCTCCCATTGGGTCCGCATCAGAAGGTGACTTAGAATTGTGGCAAGATTTTGGGTCTCAGTACCCTGCTTTGGGTCAGTTCTGTTTGACTGGGTATTTATTTACAAGGGGATGGGTAGCTTTGGGTGCTTCATTTGGAAACTAATTTAACTCTATTCTTTCTTTTCTCTCTTTTGCACACTAATTATATCAAAGCTGTTTTCTATTGAAGGTGTTATGCACTAGAGTATGTCTTGTCTTTATGGAGTGGATGCAGAACCCATTTAGAAAAAGCAGGTTTAGGGGTTCTGGAGTGACCCTTACTCTACCTAACTATATTTACTATATACTATATACTAACAATACTCTATTTCAAAAGCAAACTGCTACGACGAATTTTCAATAAATGTGAAACTGTGGTGGTCACTACAGTCTTTTCCTACTTCTGCTTTCCTTGCAAGGACAGCAGGGTGGGCTTGCAACAATGAGATAAATATACCCCCCCACCCATTTTAAATATAAAAAAAAAAAAAAACCTTTCCTAAGTTGAAAAATTGTGTTTCAGAGTGCAGGTCTGGAAGAGTCTTCACTGTCTTTGAGATGAAGTCTCACTGCCTGAACTGAAAATAGCCATGGAAGGTGGAACTTGGATACCCAGATCAAGGTTAGAAGAATAAAATTCAGACACCTTCAGGTCACCACGCCTGGAAGGGAGGCATCGGTCAGGTAGTATCCTCTCGTCCGGAGGGCGCAGGGGCATGCAGGCCAGTTGCACACCACTGGAGGTAGCTGGGTCAGCCTGGAGGCCTTCATGCAGCCCAGAGCTCCCACCCTTCCACCCTTAGCCAGTAGGGAGCAAAGGCAGAAAAGACCCCGGGGTAAGACCCCCAAGTCTGGGGAGCCCAGGACGGGGGACAGATGGGGTTGTAGCCCCATCCATCAGCGGATGGTTGTTGCACGGAGCAGCCAGCTGCAGCCCAGATCAGCGAGGCATTTGCCCCGAGGCCCCAACCCAAGGGGGGATTAAGATGACACATGCATGGACATCTGGGCCCCCCCCTCAAGCAGGTGGGCAAGCGCAGGGGGGGAGTGGTGGGCAGGGTGTGTGCTCTTTATTTCATCACTCTCAAGATAATCTTCAGGAGGAACAAGAACATATATAACACATACCCCATCATAAAACGGGTGAGGGACCAGGTAAAAATCCAGCCCACAAGCCTGAGCTGGACACAGCAGATGGACAATCAAAGGAACCAACCCAGGAGAGATAGGAGAAACATCTATAGTAACATGATATCATAAAGCACACCTATGCCCTCGCCGGGCCTGAAAGATTGAAGACCTCATTTGGGAGATGCCTTCTGGGAGAGCAAGGCGCCCCTCCCCACTTTACGGGAGAGGAAAGGAAAGCCAAAGACTGGGGCCTATGGCCCCACAGAAGAGCTGTAAACTGAGGCAGAGGAGATCATCTGCAATGGCCAATCACAATTGCCTTTATCCACAGAGAAACTTCTTCACCGGCACTGGCAGGGGGAGAGACCCCCTAAATCTGATGCCAGAACCATAAGATAGAGCAGCAAAACAACAGAGATGGGGTTGGAGAAGACAGCCTCCAACGAGAAAGCATGGAAAGACCACAAATAAAAATAGACTGGCTGCCCAACGCAATCTTAAGACTGAAAACCTACCATCAAGGCTCGCCTGGTTTCGAGAACATAGTCCTTCACCCAATGAAAGCACACTTCCACAGAGAAGAAAGAGACTAATGGACTCAACACAGACCAGACTAGCAAACAACAAAGAGTGGGGTGTGAGAGAATGGAGGGGGCACCTGAAGGAGGGAGGTGGGGGAGATATCCCAAAAACCATTTACTGAGGTTGTGATTTAAAGAATAAAAAAAAAATATATATATATATATATATATATATTTATAAAAAAAAAAAAGAATGTCCAAGTTCAGGGAGCAAAGAGTGTTCAGTCTGTTGCAGTTCTGGATCCAAATTTGAGTTACACAATGATTCAGCAGAAGGCAACCGATTTGCATTTTATGTATTTGTTCCTTGACCCTATACATAGTGACCAAAAGCCATCTTCAGGGAGACTGATTTAAGAACCTTGCCTCCAGTCTTCTGCCAAGTAACCTAGCATTATACTGGTTCTTTTCTTAAAAGCTGGTGGCATGATTTTTTGCTTCAGTGACAGCTGGAGTGGGATGGTGTTAGCAACAAACACATTAACTCATTTAGCAAATGTTAACTATGTTAGACTTGCAGTTACTACTAAGCATAACCAGGCAAGACCCTTGCTTTGCCGGAATTACAGCCTAGTATAGGGTGCAGGCCTTTCTGGAATAACTACTTCAATGTAAAGAAGCACAGTTCTATGGACATGAATTTAGAAGGTAGCAGATGTGGAATGGAGGGCAACAAGGTAATTTAGAGTCTGCAACATGGCTCTATTTGATGTCGTTTTGACAAGATGTTGGCTTAAGTGAGTTGGGTCCTTGGGATAAATCTGAGACGGGCTTGCGCAGAGTTTCCTGTGAATTTACCCAAGAGACAGTTGCAGAAGCAGGCAGGTCAAAGTTCTATTTTTAAAAAGACAGTTTATCAGAAAAAGGTGAAATTAAAAAGCGAGAGCGCTGCATAGACACAGTATAGGGAGGAGGAAAACTGGAATTTTTTGCCAGACAAGAATTGTTCTTGTGGTGGGGGGTGTTTAGGTGGGGGCTGGGGTTCATTCTTTTAATTGTTATCTATTGCTAAATCGATCACTTCCGGTCTACTCCATCGGATACTTTCTGTAGCAGTCAGTCACCCACAGGGAGATCCCAAATCAAAACATTTTTCTACAGCTGTTTTACCCACTATGTCAATCATAATCATCTCTACCCCCCTCCTCTTCGGTGGGATGCCTCCATCCCAAATTTTCTACCCTCCGTCAATGCTAAAATCAATTCCAAATTGGAATGAGGACCTACCTAAATCAGTCTTTCAGTTATTCGTATCTATAAGAACCTTTTGTTAATAACATCATTTTCTGACATTGTAACTGCCAAGCTCTTTGCACCTGACTGCAAAATTGTCATTCCTTGTGAAAATTTGGCTCTGTGAATGGGAAACAACACAGGTACAGGATATCTCAAGATATGCTAAAACTTGATTTTTATTAGAGATGGAGACTATAAGTTAATTACATGTACTTTGATGTTATTAATATTTACAAATAACTAGGAAAGTAACTTTCAAAAGGGTTCTAAAGTATTTTTTTCCTTAAATTTCCCTAACCTGATGCCCAGCTGAAAAGACCACGTAGCACATTATTTACAAGTGTTAAAAAGTACAGAACCGGGATTCCAGCAACAACAGCACATGGGTGAGACAAAGGCAAGAGATGACATTTATTTCTAGCTTAAGCTAGGGTCCAGCACTGCCCTGGGTCACCTATACAGTGGTTACATTAGGCCAAGTGAGAAACCCGAGCTCCTCACCTGGTTCTCTTTTATCCCTTACCGAAGGGGTTTGGGAATATGCATCCATTTGGGATGGCTTCCGTGGGGGATAAGAGTCTTATTTGGCTTGGCTTGTGAGGCCTAGGGCATAAGTGTCTTATCTGGGTTGGCTAGTGAGGGGCTTGCCTCGTAAGGGGATGTTGCTGGCTGGTAGCCAATGATGCCATATATGGTTGGCTTCTGGCTGACAAGGCCCTTAGGTTCACTTAAGGTTGGTTCATCTGGCCCGTTCCATATAGATGCCACATATTCCCCCCCCCCCAAAAAATGGCTGCTTGATATCCACCAACAAAATGGTTATTGTTTGAAATGTAACTCAAGAAATATTTTAGTCATTCAAGCCTAAAATATCTTTCTCATAAGGTCTTCCTTGGTTCCTCCTTCACAACTTCCAAAGTCTTGGGATTGCCAAAAGCGTAGAGGTTACAGGTATCTCTTGTTATGGTAATATAGGTAACTACTAGAAACACCTGCGGGGCTGGTTGTCTGGGAAACGGAGGTGCATAAAGGCTGGCACTCCCTCTGACCTGAGAGCTTGAATTCTATAGCTAATGAAATTATCTCCAAGTTAGTGATTTAATCAACCGAGATTAAATTCCTTCTGAAGAGGGCCCCAGAAAACCCCCCAAAAGAAGAGGTTATGGAGAGCCTCCCTGTTTGGGAAGTGGCACATATGAAGAGTGCATGGAGCTGCCACACCTTTTCCCCCTTCTCTGCCCTGTTCAGCTCTTCTCTTTGGCTGTTCCTGAGTTACATCTCTTGTGATAAACTTGTGATAGGTGAGTACGCAGGTTCGGTGAGTACGCAGGTTCCCCGAGTTCTGCAAAGTGCTCTAGCAAATAGACAAGGCTGAGGAGAGTGTGCTGGGAACCTGGCTTGGCACTGGTGTCTGAAATAGAAGCACCCCCCCACCCCCCCCTCCCCGTCTCGGGTGACTGTGTTTTTACCCTGTAGCAGCTAATGCATCTTTGGGTGGATAATGTCGGGACTGAGTTCAATTCATAGACACCCCGCTTGTGTCAGGGAATTGCTTATTATTGTAGGGAGGCCTCCACATACATTAAAATTAGATCCGGGAACCCTCGACACCCTGTTTTCTGGAGGCAGAAATAGGGACATGGATGTATGTGCAGCTGATGGTTATTATTCTGCATAATTGCAGCCTGCTTGTGCCAAATGAATGCGTTTAGCGATGAAACTGCTGTAGCAGGTCAAACTCCAAGCTCATATATTCAGGTCTGCTGGAAAGGTGAAAGAATTTTACTTTTTATTTATGTTGTTGCTTTGCCTAGCCCTTTTGCTCTCTTCTCCCCATCGCTACATTTCCTTCTGGGTTCACGGTAACTGCCAGGAAATTATACTACCAAGGTCCAGAAAGGAACTGTGGCCTGAGTAATCTATGCATATTTGGCATCTTTAGCTGTCCTTGTTTCAATCTATACATTGGCAAGTTCCACTCCCAAATACCAGAATTGTTCTTTTTGGCTTTTTCTTTTCCACGTGGATGCCTGGAAATAATACTGCTCTTTTCCACCCTCTGACACCTTTGCTCTGTGAGGATCTCTCAGTCCCATTCGTCTGGATGCCCAACATAGAATTTCATCTTGATGCCTCTCAAAGCTTTTCCCAAAAGGGAGCCCAAGCTGCTGTGTTCCTGAGTCTCTAGTGTGTCAGGATTTCCCTACACACCCAGCCTTCAGTGAGACAGAACTTGGTAGCAGTGTAAGACTCAAAGCTAACCTTTCTGTGGGAGCTAGGTTGACTATTTACTCAATACTTTCCAGGTATTTCCAGAATATGTCATTGATAAAGAGCAGAAAACCTTCGGTAACATATTTTTAGTACTTTTGAAAACTACTAGTAAGTGTATGCAAACCTCAAGTAAATAAGCTAATTAGGTCTGGATCTTGGAGAATCTCAGCATTCTGGAAATAGAGAAATCCCACTCAGGAAACAGGTGCTTTATATTTTGGGGAGGGGTGTGCCGGAGCACAAGTCTAAACATAGACTGTTTAGACTTGTCCTGTGGGTTTTATCCTCTTGATGAAGGAGGGCAGTATTAAGGGATTATGTATCACATAGTTTATTGGAGTTTAGAATTTTAGACCATTTCAAAAGTGAGCAGCAACAAGTTTATTTAGAAGTTGTTCTTAGTATTTTATTTACAAAGTAAAACGTTCTCTGCTTTTTCCCTTTCTCAGAATAAGAAAATGATCACTGTGTATACATGTGTGTACACATCACTGATTTGGTGATCATCCGCCAGTGTTTTTGACATCTGTCTGTTATGATCTTCATACCCCATTAGACTCACAAGAATTAAGCTTCCATGAATACAGTTATTTCTTTTCTGCAGAATCATTGTATTCTTTGGATATCATCCTTTGGGAATCCAAACAATATTTGTGATGAGCAAGTTGTATTCCATTGAGAGTTTAAACAATCTTTATTTACAGTGGCATTCTACTCCATTTTTATTTCTGTATGATATAGAAGAAACAGCACCACCACATTTCCAAAATATAAGTGTATGGCTCCCGTTCTGGTACCTACCTATTAAGTGTGTGATTGTGTTCATATTTATAATACTCACAGCCTCATTTATCTCATTCTTAAAATGGAAGTAATAGTATTTTCCACCTTATCTTACAAGGCTTCTGTACATATGTTGCTATTGCTACCTCTTTGATCTTGAATATTCCTCAGTATCTTCATTTTTAAAACAAAAATATTGCTGTTTCATTGAGTGAGAGAATTCCTTTGACTAGAAGAATAAAAAGTCTGACAAAGATGCTCTAGTTCAATATCATCTCGTAACCCAGTCACCTTAGATAACCTCACAGAAAATGACTTTCAGTAAGAGTGAGGAAATTCAACATCATAAGATTGAGATTGGGCAAGAGGGTGTAGGAAATGTCTGTGATTGAATTCCTGAGCAGAAAAATGTAACCAAATCCATAAAGGTATCCTTCCATAGGGTTACTCGAATGTAAAGGAGACGGGTTTTGCTGAGCCATACAATGATATTCAACCTCATCAGCCAGTTTGGTGAGCCAACTCTGGGATAGTAATGGTGATCAGGTCAAGGGATGACCAGACCAATAAGATGATGAGTAGCATGGTATCATCTGTATAGTTTGAATTCTAGGATTGGCTAGACTTTTGTGTCATTTTATATTTTTATAGCATTTTATAGAGACATCTGTCCAAGAAATAAAATAGTATAGATTTTATCTAAGTTACTATATATGATTTTTATGAAATTTAAAAACTGAAGTACATTTCAGATGAATCACTGAGAGCCTGTTATGCTGTTGCTTTGAGACTGCTGGAATGAGAAGGCCACCTGGGCTGTCGCAGGCCTAGTTTCTTCAAGTTGGGGAGTGTACCCTGTCACAGGACCTTGTTAGCTCTGTGCTGCTCTCTACTGGTGGGAGTCACTGTTTGTTTTCGCTGTTAGTTTGTACTATAGTTTGTATGGTGAGCCTAAAATGTATCATAAAACAAGAGAAAGTTTAAGGAGGAGATAGTAGGGCACAAAGAAGTTGAAGTTGATGTTGTTTTAGCAACATAGTGATTCAGTATTAGTCATTTTGTTTGATTTGAATTTCTGTAAATTACACTTTAGTGACTCGAGGTGGAAATAGTCTATAAATGACTTTCAAAGTAAAGGGATGCTTTAATTTATTATATGGTCATCCATTGTGTAGTCTATTTTATTAATACACATCTAATATCTCCTGGTGATGAAGATGATATCTAATTAAAAATAAACTAAAGAGCAGTGGCAGCGTGTAGTATAAACTCACTCTGAATTGCTACTCGTAAGCAATTAAACATGGCCTCCCCTTGGAATCTTTACAGCCAAGGCACTTAAAATAGTTTCTTTGGCTCACCCTGCACAGTTTGATACCATTCAATCTCACTGAGATGTTGAAAGAATCGCAGAGAATAAACCAAATGTAAAGTAGAAGGTTGCAATACAAGCTGATAGGAAAGAGGCCTTAAACTGTTGCCAACATCATATTTCTGTTTTATCTAGAAGAGTAGTTCTCAACCAGAAGTGATATCGCCCCCAGGGGACATTTGGCAATGCCCAGAGATTCTTGGTCCTCAGTACTGGGAAGTGTTACCGCCACCTGGTGGGCAGAGGCTGGATATTGCTGAACATCCGATAATGCATAGGAAGAGGGCCATGCTCCCCTCTCCCTTGCCCCACCAAGAATTCTCTGGGCCAGAATATCAATGGTGCCAAGATAGAGACACCCTGCCCTAGGACAGAGACATCTGATGAGATTTTAGGATTTTTTTGAGTTCATTTTTCTACCTTGAGCAGTAATATATATTTCAAAAATGCTATCAGCTATGGTTGAAGACACTGTTTCCTCGAATTCAAATACTTAAGACTTCTCATCTGGATTCAGGAAGTTATCGTGTCATGCTCACCCTCCCTAATACCCTCTGCTTATAGAATATAGACGGTGAGAAGAGAAGTCCCCATTCCCAGATGGGGAAAAATGGTATGCTTCCCACTAAAGATGTGGATGTGTTAGCAGGAAGCGATTAGCATAGCCTGAGGTTAAATCATAAGACATTAGTTTCTGCAGGTCAAAATTGTCACACACCAGCAAGATCACATTTAATTCTGTCCTATGTCCTCTGTTCTCAGATGATCATGAGCTGAAGAAGAGCCACTGGGAAAGAGGTGTCAGGAAGCCTTCCCTAAGTGCTCCACCTTATATTTCCATCTATTGTGATAACTATGGCTGAAATACAAATATATATGGTATCTTAATTAGTGACACCCTGTTCAACATGTGCTTTTTGTAACAACTTTTACCAAAATCCTTTAGGTTGACATACATTTTTGAGCACTATCAAGATAATAATTGATATTACTTGCAAATCTTGAGAAAATCTGTAACAGTCTGGTTTGGGGATAAAACATGATCACTATTAGAATTAAGGAAAGAAGAAGTTTCATATAGAAATTAGAGGATACTATGGGAATCAGGAGAGCAGAGGTCTGGAAGGATGCAGCTGAAGAGTCAGAGAACTGTCACTGTAACATCAGTGTGAAACCTTGGTATGGCTGAAGAAGCTGCCAAACCCAGGGACAGCCCAGAAATTTCCATTACCCCAAAGTGGGTGTTTGCAGAGCGGTCTGGAACTAGATAGCTTTTCTTCTGATTTTCATGATGTATTAAGAAATAATAGCATGTTTTTCATTCTAACTTCCAACTTTCCTAAGAGTTCCTTTCATTGGTAAGTTCTAACTCGGGTCGCCAGAGTGAAAATGGTACCAAAACACACAGTTGCCAACCTTAGGAATGACTGACAGCAATGATGCCAAGCGGACCATCAGTCTAGCACAGCTAAGTTTCCGTGATGGGTTGCTCAACTTGGAGGGTGCCCATCGTGGAGGATAGATGAAGACGGGCATTGTAAAAGTTCATAAGATTCCAGTGTTATGCCTGCATTCCCATAAGCATAAGTGGGCAGCTAAAGACTCAGTGGAATTCAGTGTTATAACTGTCTCATATTAAAGAATAGTGAGAATGAATAACTTAAAACCTAAAATTACAGGGTTAAACTGAATGAACATGAATGGGAAAAAGTCATTGGTACCCTTCTTGTGTTTAGGCAATGGGAGTTGCTTCTCAGAAATAAGGGGGAGAAAGAGAAGTTTGAATATCTTATGAATCAAGAAATGCCCTCTCAGGAATATGTGACCATCTACTGCCACTACAAGTCAAGTGCTGAGATGAGTTGTGAACATTTTATTTGCTTTCTCTGTGACTGGACTTATTTTCTATCTCACTGTATTACTTTAAGGTAGAAAATAGAATTTAAGAAAATGCTGGGCCCACAGTTATTTCAGGATTAAAAGTAGTAAGCTCATAAAATCTCCCTCTCTCTGTAGGAAGCATCTAACTTCCTTCAGAGCAAGGTATCTGGTGTCTTGGTATCCTGGCTGCCCCTGTTTTTGCTTTGGTATATTTGGGTAGATTAGCCAGTGTTTATCAAACTCTCAGTGGTGATGAACCAGTTTTTATTATTTTCAATCTGTCACAGACTGATACTTTTGTAAAATACAATAAAGATAAATTACCCGAAGAATGAAATTGGAAAAAAAAAAAAAAGATAAAGCCAAGAAAAACAAAATATGAATCATGATTTGGTTTTTATTAAATGCAACAGATGTAAAATTTCTCTCTCAAATTGCTATCTGAGTTTGTAAAAAACTTTCCATTTCTCTATTTAAATTTCACCTTAGATTGGTATCAAAAGAGCAAGCCAGAACATTCCAGTAAGCCAGAACATTCCAGTAAGGCCCATGTTTTATTGCGTCTAGTGGAAGGGATGCCATATTAACCAACACAGCATGAACTCTCTGCACCTGAGGTTCTATGCTCTCCCATTGACCCTATAAATTGCAATGTAAATACCCAAGAGAACATGAGAGAAAATTATACATATGGTAAGAGAGGGATGTGCAAGGAAATCACAGGACATATGAAGGCATATATGGAGAGACTGCTGGAGTTCACCCGTGTTCATTCCTGTTCTTTGACATTTTCCAGACTTTTACAGTTAGTTTGATCAGGGGGCTACTTTTGCTAAGGGCATAAGCAGAAGTGCTATGAATCACTTCCAGATCTGGTGACAAAGTATTACATGTGCTGACCTCTGTTCCCCTGTGCTATGGTATTTAAGACTGCATACTTTGGCACAAGAGGGCAGGAAGGGGATAACTTCCATCATTATGGGAAAGAGCTGCCTATCAGAGTCCAGCCTGGGAATGATCATGAGATTTTACATGAGTAAAATATAAATTTTGGATCTGCAAGTCACTGAGACTTCATATTTCATTTGTTACTAAAGGACAGCTTAGCCTAGTATTAATCAAAATATGGCCCATGCTGTTAAATTCTGGTCTAATCCCTGTATTTTTATATATAAAGAAATTAATCTCTAAGACTGTAAGTATCCTGTCACATGGCTTGTTAGTGGCACAATCTAGTCCCCTACTGGTATATTTTCCAGGAAAACATTCTGAATTTATTTTCTTCAAAATTACTTTGGGCGATATCCAAATGGTGTTTATAATTTCTGCCACTGACAAGCATTTCCAAAGTGTGAAAGACCATCAAACCAGAATACTTGTGAAATTGGTTCTCTCCCAGTGTTCTTAAGCACTGTGCTTCTCTGTCCTTCACCCTCACCTTCCACTATTCTCCCTTGTTCTTCCATTTTGTTCCCTGTTTTCTCTCACTCTGATTTATCCACTTTTTCTCTACTGTTTTCCATGTCTATCAAAGGAAAACATACAAAATACATGTCACAGGCAATTATCAAATTAATCTCCTATGTACCAAGACTATACATATAAACAAGCTTAATTATTTCAATCAATAAATTGTCCCTTGTTTCAGATTAATAGTAAAAAATAGTAACTTACATTAAATATTTCGCATGAGGAGACCAAATTCCATCAAACCTTCATATGGAAATGCTTTAAAATGGAGAAATAAACCATAACTTCCATGAACAATAGTTCATTCTTTGGATGTAGAATCAGAATTAATGAGTTAAGAAATTGTGTTTACTACCAGTAACACCGGCCAAAAATATCTAAAGTGACTATAAAACTGGAGTGTGATTGACTATGGAACCTTCAAATGTTAACTGAAACAGAAATGGGAAGATAGGAATGACATTGTGTAAGTCGTTGACTTGTTTGCTCTCGGGTTCTCGCGGAGTTATCGGTTTGTTTGTTTGTTTGTTTGTTTGTTTGTTTTGTTTTTTTGAGACTAGGTCTCGCTATTTTTGCCTGTGGAACTGCAGGCTCTCATTGCCCGGGGTACCACAGACTCAAGCAATCACCAGCTTCAGCTTCCCAGGTAGCTGGTTTACAGGCGCACACCACCACACCCAGCTATTTGCTATTTTTTTGGGGGGGAGGGAACTAGTTCTCGCTACGGGCCCCAGGCGGGACTCGAACCGCGATCCGTGGCCCCAACCGCTTCATAGGCTAAAGCTTACAGGTACGAGCCACTGTGCCTGGCCAAGGAGCTATCGTTTTGCAACAACTCTCACAACGTTTAGTGACTTAACCAATGACAATATTTTTTTTTATGGGTCTGCAATTTGAGCAGTCCATGGGGATCACCTTTCTGCTCCACATAGCATCAGCAGTCATGCCTGGAAGACTGGAGCTAGAATGTTTGAAAGGTTCATTCTCTCACTTACCTGTCCCTCACTGCCATGTGTCAGCAGGAGCTCAGCTGGGACTGTGTCCATAATACTTTCATGGGTCCTTTCCTCACCAATGCTTGGTGTTTGCTGATCCCTGGAGCCCCTCGTGGAATCTTGCTTATCTCTGGCAAGTGACTGTGTACAATTATTGTCCTTTATTAAATTGCCTCTGTTGGATTATAACGTAAAGAACTCTGGTTCAAAGAATGAACAGATACGAGGAAAGAGAAAGGAAGGAGTGAAAGAGCAGAACAAGGTGGAAAATGTATCCTCTTCTACGTTCATGTGGTCAGTCGCACCTAGCTACCTTCTGTTCCTTAGAAGTCACAAGTTAGCTATTTTCAAGAGGAGGTGAGTTAGATTGTGATTTCAGTAGTAATGAAATTGGATCCAAAAATGGGGCAAAAGCCTCCAACCAACAAGCCACATTTAAAACGCAACTTCTGCCACCCAGGTTCCCTCAGGTTCTTACCACCCGTGCCTACCGGTTGTCAGTCAAATGCGGTTTTACAAGGGATTTTATTTGCAAGGGAATATTAACAGGGAAAACAAAAAATCCTTATGTTATGGGGTAATGATGTATTTGAAAATTAAATAGGTGGGCAAAATGCCCTGGTGAGTGGGGTCTGAGAGAAAGACACGCGAGAAGTAAGACACGCCAAAAGGCAGATAAAAGGAGTGAAAAGAGTTCAAAAAAAAAGAGAGAGAGAGAGAGACAAGAATGGCAGACTGAGAGAACAGGCCCAAGGTGACCTGGCTGGGTAGGTCCGCTAGAATAGTGAGCTGGTACCTGGAGATGACCATGGATTTGGAAAGCTGACTTGTGCATCAGCAATTGTAGAAGAAGTTTGCAGCACCTTGGAGAAGCGGAGCAGCGTGGAGCACTGAAAAGAGAAGTGAAGAGAAGATGGAAAAAAAGACTGGACTTCGCAGTGCCTGCTTCAGGTTTGGAGGGGTAAAGGGGCACCATCTTGGACAGGTGTTTGGAATTTTGGGGCTGAATGGTGACGGGGTAAGATAACTGGCCACTTGTGGCAGTAAGGACTTTTTGTTCTTCCTGTTGAGTTCCCTTGTAAATGAAACGGTGTTGTTGAACTGCATTTGAGTGGCAACTGCTACACGTGGGTGAAGCTGACCTGTGGCACATTGGTTGAAGGTTTTTGCCCCTTGTGACCCAATTTCACAATCACCATTTAGTTGGAAAGTCCCAAACACATGTTTAGGCCTCTTTTACCTCTGTGTTTTTCAGACATAGCTGATGGCATCAGTGCCTAAACTTTAATACTGCCCATATTGGGTTCCTGGCTTCAGTAGGAATGCCAACTAATGTGTGAACATGCATCAAAACCACTAGTCATTTGCTTGTTTTCTCAGCTCCCAAACCCTTCTCTTTCCCTTATCTTTATTTCAGGCACTCATTCCTGCTGCTGCATTGCCCAGGACCCCTGCTCTTGTGGTTTCTGGAGCAACCTGTGGAAGATTTTAGATGAAATTGGAAGGTAAGATAAGGGAGGGATCCAGGATGTTTGTATTCTCTTCCTGATTCAGGCCAAGTCTTCAGCCATGGCTGGACCCCCTTTTAGATTCCATTCTCCACTGGAAGCCTTCAGTCCCCGTGGCAAGAAGCATCCCCTCTTCCTGCAGTCTCTCAACCAGCAGTAATGGTGGATGACTTCTACTGTTTACAATCCTCACCTCTGTTCAGATTTTTCTGATCTTTTACAAAATATTCCTTGTAATCCATCCCATGAGTATGTTTTTCTTTAATGAATGGCCCCTCCCCACCAAGTTCTACTTTACTGACTGGATATTAGTTGACACAGGCAGGAAGAAAAGTCAATGAACACTGATTAAAAAAATAGTGACTGGGGAGCGTTTCATTGAGACAGAAAACGACAGGGAAAACCTGCTTCGGCCTGTGGTTTATTCTACAAAAGTTTGGAACAACAGCCATGATGTCATGCACTGGACCTTCCACGTTTCACTGCACTTATGAACAATAGGTGAAGAGTATCAATTCTCTAAAGCAACATGTAACATAGGTCTAGCATAGAGCTGTGGCCAGGCACTCTGCACTCTTAAGATCCAACAGGTCATGTTGAGCCAGGACATGCAGAGTGTGTTTTATATGGTCACCAAAGAAGTCTCTCAGGAATCACTGAGTTACCCAAAGGACCTGATGTTATTTTGAAGAGATACGGGGTTTTGTGAGCAGCGTCCTCGGTTGACCTCTGAGAAAATTTTGGCAGTTCCTCTTTCAGCGGTGCATGGCAAGTTTACCCAGGAGATGAAGATTTGCACAGACACTGGCAGGGGAAGCTTACATTTTAAAAGGACAGGTTTATTAGGAAAAGGTGAAGGGAAAAGAGAGGCGCCTCTATAGTCACAGGCGGACAGGAGAGCTGCGTTTTACCAGGGCAGAGACTGCACTTACATCGTGTTCTTTTGGGGTTCATTGCTTTGGGGGATTGTTATATATTGTTAAATTAATCCCTTTTAGGATGTGACGAGGTGAATTTTGTATGAGCCATCGGTTCCCTGTAATGGCTTCCATCTCCATCTTCCCACTTCTGGTCTACACCTTGGGATACTTTCTGGTCTGCACCTGATACTTGCTGTAGCAGTTGGTACCTGAGGATTTTTCATTTCTGTAGCTGGTGTAACAATGAGGTTCTTCATTTCCACCCCTACCTCCAGATTTTGGCCTTATGACACTTTCAATCTAAACTTTCTACTCTCAACCTCCATCAGACCCATACTGAGTTCCTCAGAGTCTCCTCTTCCAACCACATCCAGCAAGTGTTGAATTGTTTCTGTGATAAGCATGCTTGTATGTGTTCATCAGATTACAGGGGACTTGCCTCTATGCTCAAATAAAGTTTTCCTTGAACTTCCCATTGCAAAAATGACAGCTAACAGCATGATTTGACAATACAAACAAATTATTTTATGATTATTGGAGAAATGTGGGAGGATGATTTGGACAAATTTGAGTGCTTGGTGGGGTGGCAGTATAGGAGCCATGAAATTACAACTGCCTCTTCTCCTTAGATTATGGATACAATTTATTTGTATTTTTTCACTTTAAAATTGAAGTCACTAATCTTATGATTCCTCCATTGCCTTCACTTTGTTAATAATTAACTTCGTTTGCTTGGCATAACTTTAATTCGCACCATAATGTTTGAGAGCTTCCAATCTGTGGAACTGAGCAAATATATTATTGAACATTCTCCCAACAGTTCCCTTTTCATTTTACTCCTCCAGCCTTCTCATTACTCAGTCCCTAAAACATACCAAACATGTTGCTTTCTTAGTGAACACATTACTGATAGCATATTCTTTTTGTATATGTCACTCAGCTTCCCTTTTGTGGGGGAGTCTTAGGTTTTATTGATGGTGTTGATGTCAGGTAGAGAAACATTAGCCCCTTTCTCTCAAGTTGCAGCACCTGTGGTTCCAAAAAGCATCTTACTTGGCTAATAGACATATGAAAAAATGCTCCACCTCACTAATAATTAGGGAAATGCAAATTAAAACCACACTGAGATACCATCTTACACCTATAAGAATGGCCCACATAAATAAAACAGACAACAAATGTTGGCGTGGATGTGGAGAAAAAGGAACTCTCTTACACTGCTGGTGGGAGTGCAAACTGGTCCAGCCACTATGGAAGACTGTGTGGAGGACCCTCAAACAATTGAATGTGGACCTACCATTCGACCCAGCAATCCCACTACTAGGAATATACCCAGAGAACATGAAGACATTAATTCAAAAGGACACATGTACACACATGTTCATTGCAGCCCTGTTTACAGTTGCAAAGAATTGGAAACAAACCAAATGCCCCCAAACGGATGATTGGCTAAAAAAAATGTGGTACATATACACGATGGAATACTACACATCCATCAAGGAGGACAAACACATGTCAT
>PVHY01012343.1:0-44874 GCA_004024945.1 Uropsilus gracilis | reverse complement strand
CTTTCTTTCTTTCTTTCTTTCTTCTTTTTTAGACTAGGTCTTGCTATTTTTGCCTCTGGAACCACAGGCTCATGTTGCCCGGGGTACCACAGACTCAAGCAATCCCCAGCTTCAGCTTCCCAGGTAGCTGGGGTTACAGGTGCGTGCCACCACACCCAGCTATACCAATTGTGTATCGATAAGAACAGATGAAGCTTATTAATGCTAATCATCTCTTCTATAACTACTTAACTCATCTTCCACTCCAAATCCCTAACTTTACTTCACTGTGGCCACATTTTAGGTTTTTCCCCTTGAAGCTATATACCCCAAATTGCAATTCTGTGACCCTAAGTACTTTTTAAATTGCTTCCTGAACTTTTAGGTTGACAGTAAGGTCACAGGGAGTAATACTTGAAGCCTGGGACAAAGCTGAGCTATAGTAGGCACTAACTTTTGAATATCCCTGAGTATTTGGTGGGGGTGGGTGGGGGGGTGGTCTATGTCATGGGTGGGCACATGAGGTCCAATCCAGGAAACAGGAAGCTAACTGGGGTTCTATGAGTAACCCCATAATAGGAGAACAGTGTAATCATTTTTAGTTTTTTTTTATTAAGGAGGGTTTGTGAAGACACCAAAGGCTTATTCAAATACCAGTTAGGCAGGGCTGATGGAAATCTGTTCCAGGGGTTTCTGAGTTAACAATCAAAGTATTTGTGGAGGGGAAGGTTATGACAGAAAGGATTAAGCAGAGCAGCAGAGAGAGGATCTTGAGGGAGGACTGATGTTAATGAAGGCTCTGAAGTATTTATGTCTGCTAACGCTCCAGTTGGCAAGATAGCGACAGAGTGAAGATACTGGGCTTCTCTTCTCCAGATACACGCAAAATTGCTACCAAACAAAGCCAGAAAACTGATCATCAGTTTGCATAAAAGGAGCATCAGCCTGACTGACAATGGTAGGAAAAACTGTAAGTGAACTTTGTTTAAGGTGATAGCAGGGCGGTGCAACCAAGAGGGAGGCCTTAGTGCCAAGTCATCTATAGCTGCTGACCTGGGCACTTGCCAGCATTGGGTTTCCTAAGACCTGGTTCTGCACTGGGTAATGGGGGTGCATTTTGGGAGAGCTACAGAGGTACGGGTGCAGGGCTAAGACCATGACTTGAAGCCAAGGCTCATAACATGAAGCAGCTGTAGCCTGAGCATGGCCAGAGCAGCTGGACTTCTTTATCTAACTGATTGTTTCTCTCAGGAAAGATAACGAAACATGTGATACCATATCTTCAAGAGAAAAGAAGGGTCCTTGGATTTAGAAGGTAATAAGCATGAATGAGTACTCTGTTGGGGGAGAGGGTGAAAGTAGGCATCTCTCCATTTGACATAAAATCAGAGCTCTTCAGGTTCATGACAGACAGAGTGGGCAGAAGATGGTGTGGAAACAACAGGGAGACTGCTGAATGCCCAGGCCCTCTCCTCCCAAGATGCTGTTTTAATTTATCTCTGTCTATTCTTTCCCTTGGAGTTTCATTGGGTTTAGCAATTCTTTCTTTAAAATCCACGCACACTGTAACACATTTATGGGCATGGATGATTGACGGGTGGGGAGGGAGTTAGGAAGGATAGGAATTCTAGCTTTCTGAGACTTGGGCTAACTTAGGGGAAAGAGACCTAGGAGGGGGTCTGGATGAAGATACTTGGGTGTGGTAGAGGCCATTGAAGGGCACTGGGTATTGGAAAAAGACACTGAACAGGAGTTGGGAGGGCATTGACACAAATTTTGCATAATGTACAGTCAGTGATAATTGAAAAAAAAAAATCTAGTGCCAAACCTGGGGATGACGCCATCTCAGATCCATTGAGGAGGTCCCAGCTTTCTGTTGCTGCCTAACAAGTTATTCCAAAACTTAGTGGCCTTAATCAGCAGTCATTTTGTTGTATCTAATGGTTCTGTGGGCCAACCACGAAGGTAGGGCTCTGCTAGGCAATTCTTCTGTTCTGTGTGGGGCCTATGAAGTCGCTCAAGGTAACCCACTGCCATTCTAAGGAAGAATCAATAAGCATTGATTGAGCACCTTAGCCTGATGGTTGAGAGCACAGACCTTGGGTGATAATAGTTCTGTGTTGTCCCACCTGTGTGACCTTCCAAGAATCATTCAGCCTCTGTGTTTCTGTGCACATCTGTAGAACAAGAGAACTTCTTGTGGGGTTCGATGAGGTTCAAATGAGATTTTATATATATATATATATGAATTATATATATATGAATTATATATATATGAATTATATATATATATATATATATATATGCTCATTAAGTCTGTTGGTGCTGCTGCTATTATTTTATTTTTCTGGGAAAGATACCTTGCTCCATGTTGGGGTGGGGATGCAGTACTTATCTCAAGAAGAAGGTATGCTATGAGCTTAGTGAGACAAACTCAATACTGTGGATAAAGAATAGCACCATATGGTGGCTGTGATAGGGCTGGCTTAACACATGGCCTAGCTGAGGAGAAAGACTGTGATCTCAGAGGACTTCATGGAAGATGGACACATTTCAGCTAAATGAGAAGGACATTCCAGGCTGCAAGAGAAGCAAAGGCGGTGAGGGTGAGACCTGAAGGGATGAGGAGGGTACCAAGTAAGGTTCTTGCGAGGCTTCAGTGGGGTTAACTTAGCCTGGAAGTTGTCCTGAGTAAGATAGATGGAAGTTCTGAAATTCCACTGTAAGCCCTTTATCCTGTTTACCAGTTTTTTTAAAAAAATAGCTTGCTTCTGAATGTTCTAAAAAGAAGTTAGTTGGAGTTTAAAGCAGCAATCACAAGCCAGACAAGGAATCCCAGACTTTGATGTGATGTTAGTGCTTTATTTGACAATGCCTTCATGTTTACTTTATCTTTTTAAATTCCTTAGCATTGAGGACAAGGGAAGGGCCTGGGTGTTATCCTTTGATTCCCCACCTCTGGCCACAGAGGTGCCATTGGCTGTTGACCCTAGGATGGGATGTGGGGCCTTGTGGGCACAGACTGGAATGAAAGCAATGCTAATAAGCAGCCTAATGTAGGGTGTGTGAAGAGCAAGTAGTGGTTGCTGAAGGAGAGGGCCTGGGAGCCTGAAATGGGGCACGCTGAAAGCAGTGAGGAGGGACGCAGTACTTTGCAGTTATAAGTTCAATCCAAGTGCTGTCACTTACTGGCTATGTGACCTCAGCCTCAGGGTCCTTCCTCATCAATACAATGAAATGATAACAATGCCTTCCTTGAAGGGCCTATAAGATTGAATTAAAGGAGGTAAAGTACATAAAATATCTAAGAGACCTAAAGAGCATGAGTCTTCTTTGTCAATCTTCTTTTCCTTTCTCTTCAGCCCTCCCTGTCTCCTGCCTGATGGAGTGGCAGCAGCACTATAGGGAATGTCTCCGCTTGCAAACTCTACCAACGATTTCCCTTGTAGTTCTAGGAGTCCACCAAAGTTTCATCTCCCACATCTTTAGAGTGGGAAAATTTCCTTATGGCCTGATTATAAGATTCAAAGAGATTATGTATGAGTACTCAGTGAAATATGTCATTCAAATTATTCCAAATATCTCCATGTTAACTCTCAAAAGACTAGCAAAGTTTTTCCCAACTTACTGCCTCTATTTCCTAACTCATATTCTCTCCTAAATCTAAGACTCTCCAGCTTTTCTTTCTACCAAGACAAAGGAAGTAGTCAAGATCACCAGGACCCCCCTATGGAATTATATGAACAACCTCTTAGAAGAAGGTTGTCCTTCTTCTTTTAGCATTCCCTTTCTCTTGTAGTCTGTTCTCTTATGGATCCTGTGCAACCCAGTTTCCTACTTTTTCTCCTACTCTGGCTACTCCTCAGCCATTCCTGTGTCCCTTTTCTTCTATTGAAGTTTAAGGACTGATTTTCTTATGACCCTTTATTCATCTTCTCCCTCCTCATGCTTTCCGGAAGGGCTGGTGACTTAGCCTTGAGTCACCCAGCAGTTCACCGTTGTCCTCTACAAAAAGCCCCTGCTCCTTTCTGTGTTTGCAGTACAAGGCTCTCATTCTTGGTTTTGCTTACCCTCCCCGCCATCTTCTAGGCTTCAGACACCTGAACTGTTTGCAGTTTATACACTTCATAGGATACCTTACTCTGAGGACTTTGTGTGGATGGGTTCTCCTGTCAGTGCCCATCAATCCCTCCACCTCTTTTTTGACCATCACCTCTAAAGCCTTCAGGACCCAGTTTCACATTTGTCTCCTTTTGTATGCCTTCCCCAAATTCCACCTGTATGATTTGTTATGTTCTAGGTCCCCCAAACTTGGACTCATTGTACTTTGATTGTGGTGGCACAAGTGAGACACGCAGTAACTCAAGAGTCAGAGATTTATAGAACTTTTTTTTCTCTCTCTCTTTCTCTTTGCTGTCAGTTTTGAGTGCCACTCAGTGTTAGATGCATCCCGGCCTTTGTAGCTACAACTCTCCAGTGAACTAAACTGCTCACGTTTGCTTGGTGAGACAGGACACTGACTTCCTGAAGTCAATCCTCTGAGAAGGATTATTCCACAAAATCGGGGCCAACTTGGCTCCAGGCCTGTGTCTGAGCTGGTTGCATGAGGGAACCAAACTGCCTTCAGCAGAGAGCATGCTCTATTATATGCTCTCAGTAAATATTTGTTGAGTGAAGTCAGTGAAGCAAGAAGGATTCCTACTTGGGTTTGAATTAGTGTTTCAAAGTTATGTTCTTTTCTCTTATGGAGGCAGTTCTTAAAAGTAGGGTTGGGGGCAACACATAGTCCTTGGCAGGAAAGAGGAATAATATTTTTCTGGGGGCCAGTCATAGGCAAGGCAACAAGGAGGAAGGCAAATGCAATTTGGAAAAAATGTGTTCAATATAATCACTGTGTCAAAGAATGAAGTTGACTATGTAATCACCACATGTTGCTGAGAATAAGACTTCATTTTCAGCTTCTCTTAGAGCTGTGTGTGGTGGTGTGATTAAGTTCTGAATGAGATCTAATGCAGAAGCTCATGGGAACTTTCCTTAAAACATAACTGCATGAGCCTTTTATCCCCTTCTTCTGTCTGCTGAGCTGCTTCTTGGATCATAGGTTTGACTGCTGGACCTAGGACAGGGTTTCCTGACCTCCATACTACTGATAATTTGAATTTGGATAATTCCTTAGGATGTACTGCTGTAGGATATTTAGCTGTGGCAACGCCCTCCCCTTCCTCCAACCAGTTTGTGACAATCAAATATGTTTCCATATTTGGTGAGGGCAAAACATAGTGATTGTTTTGACCTGGATCACAGGCCACCATCTGTGGTCAGGAGTTCAAGGCCCGTAACTGGAGGAGTCAGGGATAGGAGGAGGGCACAGACCGGATAGAGACCACAGTTACTTTGCTGCCCAGCACACACAGCCCTTCTCATATACATAATTTCAAAAATGTTCCTGCATGAGATAACACCACATTACTCATTCCTCCTCCCTGGGAGACAGAGGTCTGTGGAATAACCTCCCCTTTCAGCTCTGGATGTGCTCTTCATCACCTGGCAAAGGGATAGCTGTGCCACCCCAACAGCCCCATTATGGGGGGAAGAACAGGATAACAATAAACATTTCCATTTTAAAAAGGGGAAAAGGAACAGGACATGACAACCCGTAGCCCAGGGACGACCTGTCCCATCGGTCAGGAGCAGTGAGTAAGCAGGCAGACATGTTTGTCCTCTCACTGCCCTGGCTGGGAGTGAGTCCGAGTCAGCCAGGGTGGCTTCCATAGATCTCCATCCCAAGTCCACCTTGCCTGCAGCTGAAGGGGTCTGGCTAGGATTTTGGACATTAGGCTGTTCTACCTTGAGGCCTATTCCTTCCTGGTGTGGACTGTGTACTTTGATGTGCCTTTGAGTTTACAACCTTAAGGTCCTGCTTGTTCAGCCTAGAGTGTCCCTGTTGGTAAAACTTAAACACCCACTGATTACACTGGGGGTAGCCATGGTGTTTAAATCTGGACCCCAACTTAGCATTTCTGCTTCTTTGCTTGCCCATATCTTGGCCTAATGACTTTACCCTGCCTTTGTCTTAGATCCAGGAACCAGAGTTGAGTTACCTTCAATCAGGCTGTCCCCGAACTTTTGTAGGGCTGGGCAAGAGCACAAAAAGAGGTACCTGGTCCGTCTCATCTTTCCTTTCTACTTGGCTCTGTCCTGGTCAAAGGGCCTAATACACACATGTGGACGCTTCTGTCAGCTGCCTCATAGCAGTGCCAGGGCCAAGGAGTGCTAGAAGCACAGGGTCCACTCCAAATGACTCAGGAACAGCCTCTGTCCCAGACTAAGAGGCAGGTTCAGGCCACTTGGAGTTTTTTGATCTGGGTGCATGAAGTGTGGTCTAGAATGGGATCTAGGCTCTAAGTGGACATGTCTTCTGGTTCTGTGAGGAAGAGAACATGGCCAAAAGAAGGTCAGGCTAAAACATTTTAAAGCAGGGGGATGAGAGCAGGGCCTTTCTGGTCCAAGTTTAAAGCCAGCACAGTCTCTGTCTCCAGAACGCTCTGTCCACTGAATCATGACCGGGAATTGTAACCTCTCTGGGCAGCGTGTGGATATTAGTGAAAGAGTCTTGGGAAGAGTCTGGGACTCAGACTTCCGCATTTTCCCTCATCCTGCCAGGAACTGCTTCCTAGTCAGGACATTCGTTTCAGTGTAGGGGCAGACTTAGTCAAACAAGGGACTCCTGATCTGCCCCTGACATTTATTTTCCTGACAGGTCTTTTCTAAATCTTTAATCATGGAGACACATGATTTGGACACAATGTTAATATCAATTAATAAGATCTAGAAAGGACCATCGGATTCCCAGCCTAAGACGGGGGAGGGTCCCCTTAGCTTCCCATGCTACTTGATCTTACATTATTTACACTCTTCTGCATCAGTTCTGGTTATTGTTGCGGCTTCAGTAGTGAAGCCTGACTCACTTACAGACCAATAGAATTTGTGGGGAGGATACTCTGCTTGTTCTCTGCTTGAAAATGATAGTGACCTGGTCTTGGGGGCATGGATGAAGCCACAGTGACTTCGAGGAATTCATGGCCTTCCCTCCAGACTACTGTTGTGAGACCCAGCTATGCTTTCCTTCTCTCTTGCTCAGAATTTCGATTTCTGAAAAAGCAGAATCTGATGGCTCAGGCATCAGGTGTTATCCCACAGGCCAGCTCCTCTGATCAGGGTTCTGGGGTACACTGATGTGCAAGGTCTGAGTCATTTGGCTCCCCTTTGCTTGGGCATAAGGTAATGAGTTTGGCAGTCCCGGTAGAACCCCATTGGATAGGGAATAGCTGCTCTCTTAGGGAAGGGTGGTGCTGTTACCAGAAGGTGGGAGGTATTTTGGGAAGATAATAAGAACAAATGGCCATTAGGGCAGGCAACTTGGGATTTCCAGATTACAGGAAAAGGAAGCATCCGCATTCTCACTGACAGGGAGGAGGGAAGCTGCTTCTTAAGTCACGTGGGCCACAGGGACTTCTCTGCTGGCAAAGGCATGCACCTGGCTGGACTCCTCACATACTGGCATCTCCCTCCATGTGCTATGCTCAGCAGAGACTGTGTTTTTGTTATGCTAAAACTAGTTTTTCTGGGTTTCCTCATATATTCCCCACCCACCCAACCACCCACACGCATACTTTCCTTTCCAGGACTACAGTCCTAGTTCTCTGTGACTGTCTTTCTTGGATTTTCCCATTAAAACTAGCATCACTTTCTTATAAGACTATAAGTCTTTTGACTATCAGGTGAATTAATTTCACCTCTATCTTACTATTTGACATCTTAACCAATTGTTGCTATGCTAGCATAATGCTATTTTACTGAGAATTCAAGGGAGAAACCTTTTTCTTATTGAATAATTTATATATATATATATTTCAAAACATTTTAATCCCTGGGGGTCACCTACCACCTCCCCTCACCAACCAGTCCAGCTGGTCTCCACCCTCTCAAGGGAGAAACCTTAAGATTAACAGAGGTGAGGGGCCTTTTAGGACTTTACTACCTATGAGATCATTCAGGTGTTGGCCTGATCCGATCCAGGTGTGACTGTGTTGATCCTGATGCCAGGTGCGTGGATCTGAAGCTGAGTTCTAGAGTTTTAGACCTCAACCTCATGGCCTAGAAAGAAAGAAAGAATGATTTGCATTGAATTACAACCAGCATTAGTCATACAAAGTCTCTTTGCTTTGGGTCATTTGGTCAAATGTATAACAGATCACAGTCAAAAATTTAACTTGAACTAGATCCAGAATGCTGAGGATGGTACTCCTGAAACTCCCATGGGTCTATGTCTTGGAGCCTTTGAGGACCTGGTGATGAGTAGTGAGGACTAGGCCTTCAGGTAACAAGATACTGTCTATGAGTTATGTGAGACAAATAGAGGAGGTGTGGGAGTAGAAGCATATGTCCAAGGAAAGAAAAGGGTAGCTCCAGCTTCCTCACACTCAGTAGGAGGGTGGTAGAGAGGACAGAGCCTGGGTGATCACATCAGCCTTCTTTGGATATTTGTTGGTCATGTATCAACTGGTGAACCATTTCTAAATTATTCCTTAAAGGTGAAAAGGAAGCTGTCACAGTGGCCCATGAAAGTGGGTAAGATGAACTCTGCAATTCTTTGCCTTGGCTATAGGACAGGGAAGAAGCGATATGGGAAATATTGACTTTTATTGACACGTATAAGCTTTGGGCATTTGACAAAACAGATTTTCTGCTACAGGCTTTCTGTCTCTGAATCCACTGTTTATACTGGTAATCTTAGGCCCCACCCCAACATAGCCCCTGGATAAGAGCATCATTTCTTTGGATTGTGGAAGTTCTGGAAAGGATGGTGATTAGAGGGTCCAGGTGATCTGGGGAGGGAATGCATTAAAACAATAGTAAATTTATTCTAACTCCAGGAAGCCATCCTCACTCACTCCATCTTCTGTTCTTCTGTGAATCTCTGAGGTTTTTGTTTGTTTGTTTTTGTTTTTTGATTTTGTAGGTGTTTTCATGTAAGAGAGCACTTTGGAGCACAATGGAGCTTTAAAAGATTCATGAGGTCCAAGATGGGATTGGAACAATGGCATAATTTTTCAAGGACCCTATGCATAATTCTGAAAAATGCCCTCGTTTGAAAACTATTACAGAACATATATCAGAAATATATGGGAATAGAATTTGCAAAAATGGAACCTAACAAAGAAAACAAGTTCTCACATGGATTTTCTTCAGCTATCATAGTGTTAAAAAATCTGAATGTGAATGCTTTCATTTGGGATGTGCAATCTTCTGTTTGCCACAGTCCTAAAACTAAAGGAAAAATTTTAGTTGTGGGGTAAAATAAAGAACAGAACAGAAAACTAAAAAAGTAAAATAATGAAAATAGGACAGAGTACTTGAATTTAGTGTTCTAAGGGTCTTAGATTGTTAGAAGAGTTTCAGAATGTTGGGTCATATTAAATTTGTTAGGTACCCACAGTAAAATCTCAAAGGTGTTCATTAAAAAATTAGAGGTTGGGGGAAACAATAATAAAATTAACCAAGAAAAAAAAAAAAAGAAAAAGAAAAGCTCTTATCCATTTGTTCTTTTTAAGAGAAAACTGAATTCTTTAGAAATGCAAGTCGTACATGTAATTTAAAATTTTCTAGTGACCATAATTAGAGAACTTTTTTAAGAAGTTGAAATTAATAATTTGTTCAGCTCAGCGTATTGAAAACTCAGACCATGGAAGCTGGAGTCACTGAGATGATCATCTCAGCATGTGATGAATATTAACCTTGATTATGGTATTTCACCTTTTTCTGTCCTTCTGATTGAAGTCTAGTGTGTACTTCACACTTGGACTGCCCCTTTGTCGGGGCTAGCTTTATTGAAAGTGCTGCTTGTCACTGGTTATTGCCACAGGTTTGGCCTCTTGTTGAGAGGTCAACCTAGAGTTTCAGAGGCAGAAGGGCCGTCCTGTGGGGCTGGCCACTCTCCCGAAGGTCTGTGTGTGCTCCTGTTGCCCCAAGATGCATTTGCTCTTGAGCCACTGACTCATGTCCTCACTGCCTTTGTTTCCTGTGGTTTGGGGGACTAACTTTAGCTGGGCTCCCTGGCATGGTGCCACCTGCCCTCTGCTTCATTTCTTCCCTGTCAAGTCCTTGCATGCCACTGTGATATAATTCAAAGCTTCTATGGGCTAGGATCCAATGACCCAACCCAAACAGGAAACTGACTTTCTCATTGTTTGTTTGTAACCATGCAGCAGAAAATGTTGGACACTTGTTTTTAGTGCTTTGAGCTGGAACTGAATTGAAACTCAACTATTTCCACTGGGGTCTTCCAAGGTAGAATGATTTAGAGGTTTCAACTATTAGATCAAAAGGACTCTTTAAAATATGATTTGTTCCTTGCTCTGATCATTATCACTGGCATCTCACCCTGTTCTTAGAATCTTGTTAGTCAGAGGCTATAAAACTGTGTAAAGTGACAGTTCCTAATATTCCTGGGAATATTCCAGGAAGTGTTCCACAAAGTTTCTCTGTGTAAAAAATTTGGTGTATTTCTGTCTCAAATTCTTTGCGAATTCCAGAATAGACAGCCTTGTCTGTCACTCTGGCTCACTGCAGTGTGACTGGGACACATAGGCACTGTGTATGGTGCTACATTATGCCACGATGACATACGTTTTCCCTGCCTAACGGTAGTTCCTCCTGTTTTTGCTGCAGTATGGTAGAATGAGCCTATAGTAGATGCGGCTTAGTGCTTCTGCTGCTATTTAGATGCTGTCTGTAGCAGGTATATACATTCTCAGACTCCTTTGCAGATGGGGGCAGCTGTATGAAACAGTTCTGCCAAAAGGACACAAGTATTTAGGTGAACTTCTAGGGAAGAATTTTTCCTTCACCAAAAGAGAGAGAGAAGAGGAAATGACGATTTTGCAACTCTGGTTGCCTCTCTCCTCCTGATGGGGTTGTGACATTTGTTACCAAGGCAGCTATTTTGTGACCATGAGGTAGCAAGTCCAAGGGTGAAAGTGAAGTCTTCTGAGGATGCTATCAATGAGAAGGATGGAAAGAGGTTGTGTCCCTGGTAACACTGTGGAGCAGCTGAACCAAACCTGGAATAGAAATTCCTACTTTTTGGAATGAAACTCTTGCTATTTTAAACCACTTTAGTCTGGTATTTGCTACTTGCAGCAAAAAGCATCCTGTTTCAGATGCAAGTTATTTAAAGGTATATTCTTGTTTTCTGCTTCTTAGAAGGAAGATGCCACCATAATACTTGTTTCTACACCTTGTACTGATTATAGCTTACTCACCTTCATCACCATATTACTCAGTTTACTCATTTACTTGTCAGTTTACCCTTAAGGTTCTTGAGAGGGAAGAGAATTATGACTCTCTCGTTCATTATGGCAGTTCAAGTTCCCAATATGTAATAAATAGTCACTCAGTTATTATTGCAGTTAATGAATGAATGGGGGCTACAAAGAAGGTATTATCCCCTAGGACTTGGCTATTTCTAGAATGAATAAAAGATAACATCCTGTGTCTGACCTGTATGGATGGGAGACAGTGGTACCCTTCCCTTCCCTATGAGTCAACCTGGGAGGGAGAGCAGAGAATTAAAGTAGATGAGATTTCTCTTGAATGTGTTGAAATTGAGGAGGTGTTTTGGAATAATCCCTATAGACAGGTGAATGTAGGGTCTACATTGATGTTTGAGAAAGACAGAGTTGACTAGAAAGATTGTGCAACATGAGAAGTGACTCCCATCTCATTGTGTGGCATCACCATCCACCTGAGTCCAAGCCAGAAATCAAGAATCTTCCTTGACACCTCCCTTGCCCTCACCTACTATGTCAATCTATTATCTCTCATACCCAGAAACTTTTCTCCACACCCTCCCCCACCTCCACAGCCCAAGATATCACTGCAATGACCTTCTACTTGGTTTTCTGAATCTATTCAAAAACTCTTTCACTCACTATATTCCAGCTACATCCAACTTCTCTCCCCTTTTAAAAGCATTGATTTCATTCTTATAGTCTTTCTCCATCCGGTTTCTTCTACCAAGAATACCACCCATCCATCCTCTGCCTTTTCCCTCTGCCCATCTCTCCTTTTTAGGTTTACTCTTTAATTCTCAACCTAAACCTCAAGTCCTCAGAGAAATCTTCCCTTACCACCCCCTACCCAGAAATTTATCTTGTATCTTCAGAAATTTAATATTGTGATTTGCCTTTCAGTGACCTATATAGGCAAATAAAACTTTAAAAGGCTTATGTATAAAATTATTAATTATAATTATAAATAACTTCCAAGGATCAGAAACTCATGAGGATGGTCAAGGGCATTTTTTCCCCCAGAAGAAAGTATATACTGGAAGCTAAATAGCTTGTGACTTAGGACCAGACAAGAGGCATTAGCTGTTTCATTTAAATGTTTAAATTTGTGGGCTAGGCATGGTGACTTGTGCCTGTAACCTTTGGCCTATGAAGCGGCCAGGGCTAAGGATCGTGGTTCGAGTCCCATCTGGGGCCTGTAGCAAGACCTAGTTCCAAAAAAATAGCTGGGCATGGTGGCGTGCACCTGTAATTCCAGCTACCTGGGAAGCTGAGGCTGGAGATTGCTTGAGTCTGTGGTACCCCAGGCAATGAGAGCCTGTGGTTCCATGGGCAAAAATAGCGAGACCTAGTCTCCAAAATGAATGAATGAATGAATGAATGAATGAATGAATGAATGAATGAATGAATGAATGAATATGCTAGACCATATACCTCAGTCTACCCATTTCCACCACAGGGATCACCCTTGACACCTGTTTCTGGGCCACTGCCCCTCATGCTGATGACTCCCTCTTAGTATTTGCTTCCAACTTCAAGCTTCAGTAGTTGGCCTGAACCTATCAGGCCAACTACTGTCTTAGGTGTTTTAATATCTAACTGCTTAATGCTTAGGTCAGACTTATATGCAATCTTTCCTTTTGGATAACTTTACATATGTCTCTTTTGATGTATTATATTTCAAGAGCTGCAAAAAAGACTTATATGATTTATATTCCCCCATTTAGAAGCCTAGTATTTTCTACATTTATTTAGATGCTTTCAGGATTTGTACTGGTGATTGTTTTGGCAAATGGAACTCTAGCCTTGAAGCTACAAGTCACTGGAGAGTCTTTGGGGTTGTGGGAATTGTTTTTGGGAATGTCGGCTCAAGGAGATTTAGGGCCTAAAGGTTAAAATCTTTTAGAGGGGAAGACTGAAAATACTCATATCCTGAAACCTTGGTCTACATTTAACAACTTCAAAACTATTGCTGCAAGTTTGTCTGCAAGAAACCCTCTTGGAAATTCCTGTCTCCCATGGAACTTAGCCTACTGCCTCCATGTAGTCCAGGCTGACAAAGAGCACGTGCGCACTTGTAACTCTTAGAGTTGCAGAGTGTTGGAGTTTTGAGTGTTGAGCAGAGAGCCTCAAAACATGTTTTCTACCTCCAACCAAATGGGATAGCTACTGACCAGATGGCTTCTACAAATTTATTATCTTGAAACAATAGATGGGAGAGGTTTTGTTTTGACAGAGTACCTTCCAATAAGCCAATCAATTGTGGCCTCTTTTTGTTTCCTGTTTGGGCTGCTTTGAAAATTGGAGTGAATTTCCATTCTTACCATGTTTTATTTCAAATGTGCTAACCATGGATGAAGGAGGTACACATGTGTCAGGTGGTGGGGGCAAGCACTGTACCTTCAGCCTTAGGCAAGATTCTTTTTTTTTTTTTTTTTTTTTGAGACTAGGTTTTGCTATTTGTCCATGGAACCGCAGGCTCATGTTGCCCAGGGGACTCAAGCCATCCCCAGTCTCAGCTTCCCAGGTAGCTGGGATTACAGACCTATGCCACCACGCCCAGCTATTTTTTGGGACTAGGTCTCGCTGTGTTGCCTGGAGCAGGACTCAAACCGCAATCCCTAGTCCCAGCTGCTTCAGTCTGAAGCTTACAGGCACGAGCCACCATGTTTGGCTAGGGGAGAGTATTCTCATAAGACGCCTCACCTGGAACACTGACCCTTGATCAGCAGTGGTCCCAGGTCAGTGCTGATGGGATGCTCAGGGCCTGCCTGGAATGCCTGGAAGCTGGCTCTCAGGATATTCATCTCCATGTGAGGGACATATCCTGGCCTGTCTTTAGTAATCCATTCTCATCCCTAAGTGAGAATATGTTGAGACACTATCCAGTGGATGGGCCTGTAAATCTGAAATTGAACAGAGTTTGCACCATTACATATCTGGTGCTATTGCCAAGTGTAAGAAAGGACTAAGGATTCTAGCACATCAAAATATAAGCAATCGAAACCCGTGTGTGCATGATTGTTCATATACATGCTGGCTATAAGAGGCAGGTAGAACTTTTAAGCAAAATTTAGACAAAATCAAGTTGTGAGTATAATTTATTCATATTCTTTTATAGAAATTTGTTATATAGACAATAGGAAAAAATACAAACGCTTCCTAGGAAAACTAATAAAATACTAAATTTTATGAAAATACTTAGTAACAAAAATAGCTTGAGAAAATTAATGCCATTTAAATTAAACAATGTACAATGCTTTAAGTGTTCCTATTTATAAATCAGTATGTACACAGAGAGGTGTGCAATGAACACACAGACACTCTAGTCTGCATTTGGACTTGGGGCCATCTTATAGTCTGCTCTACTCAACCCTGTCCCAGATTTTCCACTTGGGTTTATCTTTGGTTATGTTGCTTCTTTGTTTGCTTCCTGCAACTCTGCTTCACAAAATCCCTTACAAGGAAGACTCCAGTTCGCACACTGAACATTTGGCTTTTCCACAGGAATATACATGAGTGAATCCATGACAGTGGCACATTGAAGGTGTCCAAAGGCTTTGGTCACAGTACTTTAGAATATGAACATTTTCCTGAGAAAAGGATGAAGTGAACTCCCTGAAATATTTGTAGATTTACTTCTTCTGGTTATTCAGTCAGCAAACTTTGTATGTTGTACTGAGTACTGCAAACTGGTAAGAGGGAGAGACCTTCAGGAACCCACAGCTTCCACCTTTTTCATCCTCCCAAATACTGAGCTGAATCAACTGAGGAGGTGGCAATGGGCATTCCTTTCTTCCACCCTCTACAGAATGTTTGGTTATAGCTTCTTTCTGGAATGAATATTTTTTAAGTTTGAAAAAAAGAATTGGGAATCCTTTATCTGTATGTGATACAAATACAACTATTTTCCAAGTGAGACTATCATGCATGTACAGAAAATATTTTTTTAAAGAAATCAATCTGACCTTGAGTTTCAGTTTTTATATAAGGCAGACTTAAATGAAAGACAAATGTGGCTTTAAGGGGCCCTAGCAGGTCGATGGCTTGAGTTTATGCATTCATGGCATTTCCACAATCTACTTAAAAGTATAAATAAAAACAGCCATGCTGAGTGTTCTCTAAAAATGTAACTAATATCTAGGAACAAGTTAAACCAGGAACTGATCTCATTTTATGTCACTGAAAAACAAATCCATTCTCATAAGGAACAAAACACAACTCTACTTAAAGTTTCTTTTGCTTATCTAAGAAAAGTAGCAATGCAGAATAATTTTGAGTGGTAAAGTCTCCTTCTTCCTCCTGCAGCTCTGTCAGCCTGAACAACACCAGCCATCTCCCATAAGAGAGTACCATGCATACACCAGCAGTTTGAGGCCCTTCTGTCAAACAAAGAGGAACAAGCTCAGTGATCGGCCTGCACCACGTGACCTTGACAGTAATGTATAACCGGCATCGATTTTAATAGCCTAACTGCTTATCTGAGAACTGTGGGTTGGCTTTGATTTTGTGACACTGAATTCCATTCACTTAAAGCTTAGTTGGTTTATAGGGCTTAATTTTTAATACTGTTAACGTCATCTAGCCCATCAAACCAAGAATATCAACAAATCCAAGAACCAGCTCTAGTCTCACTTCCTGTTGAAGCATTTTGACTTCACAAATACATTATAGTCTTAGTGCCAGCACCCCACTAGAGTTTAACACTCCATAACCAGGGCACACTGTTGGCCATGTATCTCACATGTTCGTGAGAAGCAGGAGGACAGATCACTGATGGGCTAGTATGAAAGTTGACACTAGTAAAAATGATAGTTGGCTGAGATCCTGGAGTCCACTGGTGCAGAAGTCAGAAGTGCCTGGGTGGTGGTTGCTGTCACAACGGGCTTTCCACCATCCTTTTCCTGACTTGTAGGTAGAAGATGCGGTTTTCTTCGGGGTAAGTGATTTTACCGAGGGGCATCCTGTAGATGTTGGGGTTTTTGGTGGTCACCAAGAGAAACAGTAGTGTGGCTAAGCAGAAGGGCCAGGTACAAGCTGGCAGTCCAACCTGGGGAATGACAAAAACACACGTTCCTCTGAGAGCCCATGGAAAAGCTAATTCACACAAAGTGCTGCTGTTTACCCTTCAGCCCAGGGGATGATCTTAGTTCACAGCAATTAAGATTCAGGGCATTTGGCCGTTGAATTTTCTTGAGGGGTCATTTATATCTCTAGCTTATCTGCCTTTCCCTCCCTTTCATCCATGCAGACTTCCCACACCAAATGTGCCACCCTGACACGATTGCACAGAGGACACGGTACAAGCCACCAATGGCTCCCGACATTTCGCCACATTCACAAGGCCTCCTTTGATTAGTTCAGCTACAGGGACCTCTCTCCCCAACTTCCTCCTAGACTAGATCTTGGACTCTATTTACTTCTTTTCACTCTGGCTCCAAAACAGACTAAGTTCCTTGAGGGTAGGTTGTTCTTCTGGGCTGCCCATGGCCACTCAAACAATTCTGAACACATACCATGCTCAGTCAGACCTGGCTCTGGGCATAGAATCCTGGGGTGTGAAGGTATGCAAATCTCACATGTTTCAGACATCTGAAGGAATTTAAAATGAAGATACTCCAGCCCCATATAAGATCTAGTCTATCAGAAATGTCAAGGATCTAGATTTTTCAAAGTCTTACTAGCTGATTCTGGCCTATGGACTGATGTCTATGAACTTTAGTTGGGAGTCATAGGGCCCTGTAATGCTCTAATGCACCCCCCCCCATTGTGCGAGTAATGGGGCTTTACACTATTCAGGTTTTGCATCTTCAGAAGGATTCTCCCATGTCAACTGATATCATGACCCACTAGTGGCCATGGCACATCAATATGGATTGCGCCATCAGAAACTGGCTCTGCATCATCTGGTGGGTAAGGAAGACAGAAAAAGGTTCAGGGCACTTCACAGTGGGGAGGGGGGTCTTGCTGCAGGGGATGCTGGTCTCCTCAGGGAAGGAGAAGGGTGGGATAGTGTCGAAAACAAAGGAGTGGCAGGTGGTGCTCAATGATTTTGCCTACTAAATATGGGACATGGTTCCACCTAAGTTACTGATGACTGACTGGGGATTTAAATAAAGAGAAAAGGCTATGAAAAGCTATTAAGTTCATTAAGAAAAGACTGGATTCTAGACAATTATCCCTTTTTCCTTCTCTTCCCTGCTTTCTCCACTACTGTATAGTCCTGTTGTTCTGTTTATGTGAAAGATATCCTAAGGTCAACTTAACACTCAAGAGTATGAACTTGATAACATGTTGCACATCTTCAGTTCCATCTCTTTCAGTCAAGGACTCTGATACTTTTAGCGAGCATGGTGACTGGAGTTTGGACTGAAATTTACTCTGATGCTGTAAGAACCAGCAGTAGATGTCTTCATGGTTCCTGCCAGGGATACTCAGGTGGATTTCTGGATCCATATACTGAAAATGGAGCAATCATGCAGCTGATAAAGTGACATGAAAGTATACTCACCATTGCCATCAGGTGTGACATACTGACTCCAAGGTAGGCAGTGAACAGAGCTACCAGGAAGAAAAGAGGAAAGAATAATGTTTGGTAGGTATAGTTTTCACTACGGTTAAGACTATCTTTTGACAGATATCCCCTGGAATGTCTGTTTCTGTATCTTGCCAGCTAACCCAGCACTCTGGTTACAGGTTTGAGTGTAGGGTCAGCAGCTTACCTGCATCATGGTGGAACTAGGAATATTTCTTTCCCAGGGTTGGTGTGAGTATAAAAGGAAATAATGCTTGTGCTTGACACACAGTAAGTACTCGGTAAAGTTTGCTTTTCTTTGGTTGCTGTTATTGATAATAATTAAAACTTTCCATGGCAGATAAACGGCCTTATTATTTTACCCAAGCATAGCTGAATTAAAGCAAAACATATGAACGATTCTATACAATCTTTCTACATCTTTCTCATATTACCAGTTAGAATTCAGCTACCTGGAGTCATGGCATACAAACATAAGAAGGAAGTAATTAAGAGACCAGAAGAAACTGAACACAAGTTTGTGATTTTTCTCCATGACTTCTCAAATAGCCCTGAGATTGGCGTGCAGGTCAATGAATTTAACGTATTTTAATTTACTTTTCAAACAACAAAATTTCAAACAATGAAAGCAAAGATCTCAACTAGACAATAATCAGTTTTGATTGAGGAGGGAGCTCAAGAAGGTTTAGAGAAATGGTGTGGAGAATGACCGTCATCTAATGGCACACGGTTTCTGGGGCCGCAGTGCTCAGACTGAAGACTCCCCATCTAGTCTTCATTTCAGGTCACAGCTGCTACATTGGGGGTTATGGCAGGACAGGAAATGGTAGGGGAACGCTATGATCCTGATTTACTTTACTATGAACTTTGATTAATATCTTGTCTTATTATCTGGCTATTTTTGTGTTGATTATACCTAACTTCATAGCTGATGACAGTGCTGGTGGAAGAGATCTGTCTTTGGAAACAAAGTCCTGGTTTCAGATCCTAACTGTGCCATTTTCTTTGCTCTAAGACAAACCACTGAACTTCTGGAAAGAGGCAATTAGAAGACCTGCTTTACAGGGAGGTAAGGAATCTCATGTGAAGTCACGCATTTCTACAGAGCCACTGTGAACTTGGCCCTGTAACCACAGGATAGGGACATGGCTCAAGCAGAGGGATGCTACAGTTGGAGTGAGAAGTTTCTCTGCTTGGTTTTGATTTTTTTATTCATTCAACAAATACTCACTGACCTTTGGCTCAGCACTGGGGAAGCACAGTGCCCCTGTTTCCTTGAATTCCAACTCTTTGCTAATGCCTCTCCCAATGCCTAATGCCAGTTTCCTCATTTTAAATCCTATTGCATTTTCAAATACATTTGGCACTTGAGTGTCACTGGTATGTAGTTAAAAAGTAATTTTCAATTCAGAGCCACTTTTCTCTCCATAGTGGGAGTGTCACACTCTCAAGTTGTGCTGATGCCAGTTCTGACTTGAGCCAGATTGGGAGTTTGCAGGTGGGAGCTGAGGAAGAGTCATAAGTGCAGAGTGGATTTCAGCTCTTCATGAACATATTCCTCTCAACCAACAGCCATGTGCAAGTCCCACTATGATAACCCAAGCATAGAAAGAAGATAAGAAATATGTTCAGAGTTTGTACTGATAACAAAACAGGCATTCCCTGGCAAAATCTCTGGTTTAGAGAAAAGGTAGTCTTGCCAAGTTCTATCTGAGTTTCCCAAGTCCTCTTCCAGTTAAAACCATTTATCTGAACTAATAAAAGAGCAGTTCTGCAATAAATGTTATCTATTTACTTAGGCTGATGAATAACATTTGGTCTTTTGTTTGGCAGTATCAGGGTGATGTGGGCAAGCTGAAACTTGCTGTGATTTCACACGTGAGATTACTTTTTTACTTTACAAGAGGGGCTAGACGTGGGGCTCAAAAAATCATATTCAGCTAACAATACCCACAGCCCTCGGACCAACTTCAAAAAATCGTATTCAGAGATTAAAAAGCGTGCCAGTATGGGTGAGACAGACACAGACACAGTTGGTGTCAGCTTTGTGGGATGAATTTGACATCTACTAAACATGGGCAGAGCTGGGATTTTGGCATCAGTGTCTGTGCTCTTAATTCAATCTCTTGCCTTACTATGTTCTAGTTCTCTCCAAAGGGAGGTAGGCATGGTGGATATATCTAGCCCCCTTCCCAACAAGGCCATGTCCTGATCCCCAGAATCTGTGAACATGGCAAATGACTTTGCAGCTCTGACTGAGCTAAGGATCTTAGATGGGGGGTTGTTCTGGATATCTAAGTGGACTCCAGGTTATCATAGGATGCTTTGAGAGGGAAGCAAAAAGTTTTATCTAGGGAGTGGAGTAGAAGGACTATTTTTTACTTCCTGCTTTAGACAGTGGTATTGTCTTGTAGCAGGTCTGGAATGGCCCCTTTTCCTCTCTGACAATTAGAATTCTTCCCCTCAATTTTTAGGATTTAAAGCCACCTGCTTCTGATGATTCTGAATAGTAATAACCTCTCCCCACCCCGACCATCTTGTAGATGTTTACAGATGTCTCCTAGTTCTGCTCCAAATGCTATGTGGTCTCCCCCGTGCACTCTGATGCCCCCAGTTCTCTCCTGCACACCACCCTTTGTGTGCAAGAACTGTACATGATCTAATGCTTCTGAACCCCTCGCTCTTCCTAGTTGTGTGTAGGTGCTATCGTGGGTAGTTAGTGTATATTTACTGATACTACCAACACAGAAAAATGCAGGTATACACCACAAATAAAGGTTTGAAACCTCAAATAAACCACAGAATACAGATTCTAACCCAGCTGAGCTCAGGTGGCCACATAATCTGTTCATAATCTTCTCTTTTGCCCTAAGCTTATGAACAAACATGAGAGAATGAAAAAAGATCTTGACAGGGCTATTAGGTAAGATAGCTGCATGACTAAAGAGGTTGATGAAATGATATGTAAATGGAAATACCATTGCAACTTTTAAAAGTTAACCTTACTATAGCACTGGCAAACCAAAATTGAATCAGATCTTAGAACTCCTTCATTGATCTTTCAACCCAATGCAGAAATCCACCTGACATGGGGGCCCTCATGTTAATTACAGTTTAGATACCTTGGCGTGATTAATCTGGTGATAAACTGACCCTAGACAAATATTTCCATTAGATTAGAAATAATATCCTCACATTGCACCACCCCTGCACGTTCCCAGGGTGTGTCATTCCCGTCACCCTAGCACTTTACCTTAAATACTTTCACTTATGTTGAATTAGGGAGCCAGAGGATATGGGTGAATAAGTTTCCCTTTATAAAGACCTGCAAAACCCATTAACTTTTCAAATCCAAATCACTTGAGGCCCTGACCACTACTAAGGGGAAGCAGGGGAGCAGAACGGATGTAACTCTGGAGTTTCTAAACAGATGTGAATTCTGGGTTTGCATTTACTCCTAACTAGATGCCTATCAGCATATCTCTGTTCTCAGAACCCTAAGAGTAAATGTGAGGATGGGATGGAGCCCTGCAGAACCCTTTCTAGCTCTGGCATAAGGAGTCAGCTAAGAGTGAGGGGTCAGAAAGGATTGATGTGGGAGTTCTCAAAAAGTGGTCGTTAGAGCCACTGTATCAGCACCACCCAGAGCCTTGTTAGACATGCAAACTCCTCCCCCACATTCAATGAGGAAGGTGGAGCCCAGCAATCTCTTCAAGCCTTTCGGATGATTCTGGTGCACACCAATGGCAGAGAACAGCTGAATTAACCAAATTCATGTGATTCTTAAAAGGCACATGCAATATCGCTTGATCCTCCAGGGGAAATGACTGTATTAAGCCTATTTCCTTTGACTTTCTGAGGTTAAACAATCAGTATAAAGATCACAGGTTAAGCGTTTGTCTCCCAAATATACACACAAACTGTAAAAATGGTTAATATGACTCAACAGGCACTCCTGTCTTCACAATAAGCAGTGACGCAGGCAGAGCAGACTTAAATTCTCCCAGAGGGGATGCCACTTACCCTAGTCATGGTCTTAGTAGTGGGGGAGAGAGGGGAAGTTAGAACCCCAACTCTAGTTTCTCATGCAGTCCTTGATTTTCATCCCATAGTCACAAACAAGCCCTCCCCTCCTTCCCCCCACCCCAGTTGCAGAGGATACTCACCACAGCTCAGAGCCAGGAGGTGGGTCTGCCAGGTGAGTGCCATGAACATTCCTCCAATTGCGATGCAGGCCAGAGCACTGTTGTAGCCCCAGAGTCCGAAGTAGATGTTCTCAAATGGGGATGAAATGCTGAGTCCTATCAGGTAAGGTAGGAGGGGTCACTGTTTGGGTCCAAGGCAGGATGGTCCAGAAGGAACCTGAAGGTTCTAAAGGTTGGTGTGGGGTGCAATGGAGGACTTGGAAGCAGAGACCTCAAGAAAGGACTGGAGTCCAGAGGATGCCTGAGACTGTGTGGGGTTGGAAGAAAGACTCTGGGTTTGGAACCTGTCTTCTGCCTACCTGCTGCTAGTCCCAGCAGTGCTCCGATGGCGGCATGCAGGCACATGAGCGGGGAGGAGAGGAGAATGGCGCACAGGAAGATGCCGCCCGTCCATGCATTATCACAGCCGTAGATCTGACCAACTCCCACAGGCAGGGCTTTCAACAACTGCAAAAATGATTTAGAAAATGAAGTCATTTAAACAACAGAACCCACAGGACACCCACAAGCACATACAGACTTAGAGAGACTTATCTTTCAAAGAACAGCATTATTAATTTCAAAAACACATTCTCCAACTACAGAAACATCCCAATCTTTCTGTTTTATTCCAGGAGATAACCATGCCTTCCCTGGTGCAGACTTTCTCCAGCCCCTCCCCACTTCATCCACTGACCCAGTGCTTGGCTGATACTTGACTTTAGTAGCTGGTAAACACCCAAGTGTCACCCATTGTGAGGATGGCAGAGACCACAGTTCACACTTGTTGCTTTCATTAGTTCATCAGTGCTGAGGCCAATATAGCAATTCAAATTTATGGTCAGGGGAAGTTTTATTACATTCCCCCTAGTTTTATTTGTAACACTAAGGCCAGAGATCCAAAGTTGGCTTATTCACAATTCAGAAGCAACTACTGACAAAGTCATGAACATTTAGACATTGATTAAAGCCAAAGTATCCTTAGCTTATTCCTGTAACCCCTGACTGTTCATAAAATACAAAAATGCATGTGACTTTCACAATTCTACTTTCTGGCTGAGGCCTGAATTTGGCTAATGTGCTCAAAGAATGGCAGTATAATGACTCTATACTTGGAAGTATAGAGTTTGACTCACATTTGACTCATCCAAAAGTAAGATATTCCAGCTAGGTTGATTTGATAGGTTATTTATAGGGTCTGGGCATACTATTACCATTCATTTCCATGGGAAACTTTTTGAACATTCCCAGAATTCTGAAGTAACCAATCACATCATACCAAACCTCCTTTGGGGTAGTGGAGAAAACCTGTAATTCTTTATAACAACTCCTCTGGTAAGGTCAGGGTAATATTAGCCATGTTCTCTTTTGACCAAGGGCATTTACTGAAGAAATGCCTTCTCTACCTCTCCATACTGTTCCTTCAAGTTTTCCTAAGTCATATATGTACTATTGGGTCAGGAACTTTGGGAGATAGTGACCCTGGTAGAAGGGGCCCAGGTTTGGTATGGGGAAGTGTTTTCTTTCTTCTAAAAAACAGGATGGTTGTAACATTGGGTTCCAAAGGATGGTTGCACCCTGCTCATCACAATGTGATCCTACCCTGAGATGGGCCTTAAAGTCCTCCAGTTCATATAGATCTTACATATGTAGGAATGATCCTACATAAGATCATTCCTGTTTTATCTAGACCAGGGGACCAGGGCTAGGCAAAGACTGTTTAGGTTTTTATTTCAAAGTCAGAGAGCTGAACTATCCCTCATACAGTCAGAGGGGGCAATGGGTGAGATGGAAAGTAAGTCACTAATGAAGGGGTAAAGGACAAGAGCTTCCCTTTCCCCAGATCACCACTGTCAACTAGAATTTTCCACAATGATAGAATACTCTAGTTGCGTTGTCCAATACAGCAGACACTAGTCACACGTGGTTATTTGAGCATCTAATGAGATGAATAACCTGAATTATAAAGATATTTGATTTTAATTAGTGCACATGTTAATTAAAGTAGGTCAGATGGAGCTAATAGCTGTTGCGGACAGTGTGATTTCAGACAGATCAATTAGTACGATTTTATAGTATCATTTTTTTCATGGGTAATTCTAATAAATCTTTGATTTTTTTCTTCCGAGTTATTTCCAAATATGCGCATTCATTTCCTAAGATTCTAAATATAAGGCTACCTGAGTGCCTCATGTTTTGATCACTCAGCAAAGAAAGAGGACCCAGAAGATTTCATGTCATCATAGTGGGAAAAGTAGTCTTTCGTTAAGATAGACAAAATTTCTTTATTTTTCTTCTGATTTCAGGTGTTCTCGTGTTTTTAGTAACAACAAAAAAGCAAATTTATTAAATAAATACTAATAAGAAGAGCTGGAATTTTATCTAGGTCAACTAGATTTTTAAAAATTGTGCTATTTCTATACCCTTATCTCAAAAGATACATAGCAAATATCAAATATCAGTGCTTCTTTAACCCATATCACATTTGGGGAGTTAATATAGGTTCCCGGACCCCACCCTCAGAGATTATGACTAGGGAGTCTGAGATGGAGCTTGTGTTGGGATTTAGAAAGCAATGATTCTGATATTTAGCAGAACTCAAGGACCCTGAACGATTGCACATATTTTATGATATGGACCACAAGAAAGAGCAAACTAAAGAGGTTCTATCATGGGGTTCCACAGTAAGCAGTCAGTTCTCGGGGATGCAGGAGGCATGTCAGAGAAGAAAACCCCAGGTTGGAAACCCCAACACTAGGGCTGGCTTCCATCCCACCCATCCAAACAAGGCCGTGTTTGCAATGTCTGACTTCAGAGGAGCTACCCTCTGGAGTTAGTGTGAGATCTGAAGAAAAGAGGGATGAAAAGTTAGCCTTGACCAGATGTTATTTTCAGAAATCCCTTAGATTTTTAAGCAGAACAAGTGCTTCAGATGGCAAGATGAAGGCAGCGAAGCCAGCCTAGAACTGAGTGCCCCTCAGGCTCTGATGCCATGAACAATTAATCAGGAGGAAACTGGGTGTCGCTCAGAGCGGAGTGCATGTGAGACAATAGCACATCTTACCTTCAAAGCGCTCAGGTCAGACCAGGTGACGTTGGGAACTGAGGACACAGGGGTGAACAGCTTGCATGGGAAGAATGGATTGTAATGTCCGGTGGCCGATAGGTACATGGACAAGGCCATGTTGAAGGGCAGTGTGAAGACAGGGAGATCCCACTTGCAGAACACAGAACTCAAAGCACTTGAGAAAATTGGGCTTAAAACATAACAACAAATCAATAAGCAAGTGATAAGCCCGATTGACAAACTGCATCTGTATAGTGTAGAGGGGCTTTGTTTCATAGGCAACTGTGTCCTTAAAATGCTCTATCAGCAACTTTTACACACACACACACACACACACACACACACACCCCACCACCACCACCACCACCACGACCCCTCCCCCCAACCCATAACCTAGGGTGAATCCTTTCACAGGGTAATTCTTCTATTTAGTAAAAAAAATTAACTCTCAGTTTACTTGGCTTTTGAAAATTTATAATCTGGGCTTGCTCACAATGAGTTACACATCTAGGTTTTAAAGATACTTTTGAAGTATTTACGACTTGTGAAATAAAATAATATCTACATGTTAGAGCTCGCTGTGTGATCCATATCCTCCTCTCCCTGCCAGAGGCAGCCACCAACTTAAACTGGTAGTTCATGTCTACAAATCTTGAGTACATTTACTTTTGAAAAGGAGAAATAATTGTCCAAAGGAGGTGTAAGTATAGGTGGTGTGGGCTGGGGGAGGGAGAAAAATTTTAAACTCAGAACGGTTGACTGATTATTCCTGCTTGATGAAGTGTGTGACCTTGGGCAAGTCTCTTGGGAATCACTTGTGTTTCCTGGTCTGTGAACTGTGGGTTTGTATTAGATGACCTCTGGGCCCCTCCTGAGCTCTTACTCCTTATAATCAAGAAGGCATCCCTCTAAAATCAGATTTCCTGGATAGTGGAGGAGGGCTGACAGGCCCTGCCTCCTGCCCTTGAACCTGGAGGAGACTGAGGAGCTAACTCCTGAGCAGACAGGCTCTGCAGGCAGGTAAGTCATCTCCACCCTACCTCCACCCTCCACCTCCTGCAGACACTATCAATAGCAGACTGTGCTTCTCATCTGTGTGGGTACTAATATTCTAACTCTGAATACCCTATTCTGAGAAGGAAATATTTTCTTCCAAAGAAAGGATTTAAGGCAATGTCAGCATAGAAACTTGAGGGATTTAGGTTAAAAAAAAAAAAAAGGAACGAATTCAGCATGGACTTATTTTGAAGGGGGCAGGGCAAATGGGTAAGGGTTTATAGGGACATAGTCGTTCTCAAAGTATGAGTCCTGGATCAGTCCCATCAGCCTCACCCAGCTTGTCAGAAATGCACATTCCCAGACCCTACTCCCAGGGGGACTCAATCAGAGACCCTGGAAAGGAGAGCAGCAGCTGTGTGAACAAGCCCTGCAGGTCTTCCCAACAATTACACCTTTGAGGCCCACTGAAGCAGGCAATTCTACTTCTGGTATGCTTACCCCCCCCCCCCCAGAGCCTTGAAAACTAAACCCGGGCAACACCCCAGGCCAATGACATCAATTGGGGGAGGTGGGGGAGGTGTGTGGGAAAGGCCACATTCATCATGTGTCTTAATGCAATTCTAATAGGCAAAATCCGAAACCTAAACTCTTCTACAAATTGGGAGAAAAATATAGAACAAAATCTTAATCATTGTAAGGTATGCAATTTAGTGGCTGTAAGTACCTTCTCGCGATAGTTTAACCATCATCTCTGTTCATTCACAGAACATTTTTCATCTCCTAAGACCAAAACATGGAGTAGTAACTCCCTAGTTCCCCACCACGCCCATAGTTTTAAAATGCATTTTGAAACCCAGGTGCAACTTACCAAGTCATGGACATAAGAGACACGGGGAACAGAAGCCACCAGAAATAGTTGCCCTTGTCAGAAAAGACAGCCATGAGTATTCCCACCAGAGCGGCGTTGTAGCCGTGGAGCCCCGCTGCGATGGCTGACCTGTGGGCGGGGAGGAGGAGGCACAGCTTGAGGGACCTTAAGCTCCCATGTCGTAGAGACATTAGAAGAGTCTATTTTGACACTTCTTTCAAAGCTTGTGGCAGCTTTGAAATACTTATAAATCACACAAATACTGATAAGCCTGAAAAGCTAAAGTACACATAAAAATACAAATATGCAAGGCTGGGCACGGTGGCTCATGTCTCTAAGCTTCAGCCTATGAAGCAGCCAGGGCTATAGGGATTGCGGTTCGAGTCCCGCCTGGGGCCCTTAGAGAGACCTAGTTCCAAAAAAAATAGTTGGGCATGGTGGCGCGCGCCTGTAATCCCAGCTACCTGGGAAGCTGAGGCTGGGGATTGCTTGAGTCTGTGGAACCCTGGGCAACAAGAGCCTGAGGTTCTACAGACAAAAATAGCAAGCCCTAGTCTCAAAAAAAAATGCAAATATGCATATAGAGCTACATTTGTATTTGACCTATAATGGCATCATAGCTAAAGATAGAATCCTAGCATCTAGAGGAGGAAGGGGGACTAGCAAGGCAACCTGTTCTACTTCCTTTCAGCTTTTCCTCTGCAAAGTTATTATTTCTTTTAAATCATTAAAGGCCACTGACTTGAATAGAGCTTTTAGATGAGGCTGTTTCCTAAGTCTGATTTTCTTGGTGCAAGATGTAAGATTCTTGAAAAGGAAATTCACTTTTAAGTGTCTTTGAACTTATAAACATTAAGCTTCCAATTTAGCATATATCTGTCTACGCTTCCATTTCGCTGTCTTCAAATATACATTTCCAAATTCTTGCAGAGAAAAACAATTACTTTTTTTTTGACAAACTAATTATGCATTTGGCACCTAATTCATTCATTTTTGGGTCTTTTTTTTTTTTTTTTTTTTTTTTTTTTTTTTTTTTTTTTTTTTTTTTTTTTTTTTTTTTTTTTTTTTTTTTTTTTTTTTTTTTTTTTTTTTTTTTTTTTTTTTTTTTTTTTTTTTTTTTTTGGCTTCTTAGCATTTAACCTTCCTTTTAAAAGCTGTCTTACGAATTTCTTCTCCCGGCCAAAAGGTTCCTATTTCACAACTGGAAACTGGAAACTAGAAACCCCAGGATGAGCAATGGATGCTTTCCACAGATTAAATCCCAAGGCTGGCAAATCAGTCCTCCAGGGTTCTGGGCTCAGCGCAGGGCCCAGCATTCAAGGGGAGGAGGTGGGCCAAGTGAAGATGCTAGAGAGAGTGGGTGGGGTCCCAGCAGGACCTGAGCGGGAGGTGATGTAGTGGGTGAGCCATTTGCAGGGCGGGACTGGATGGCGTGAGACCTTCTAGTTGGCTTATTTCTGACTGGAGCGGGAGGCATCAATGCAACAGCAAGATGATGTCACTGCCATTCATCTGGGTGAGAACATTAGAGGTGGGACTCCGGTTCAAAAGCCCTTTGTCTCTCAAAAATAATCCTTCAGACATGTGGGAGGGGAGGCAATTTGTGTTGGTTTAGCCCAGAGTAATAATGTCCTCCAGAAATTGGGATTCTGCTGACGCTGGAGAGCTAGGCAAAGACCGGCCTCCTGCATTAATGCTTGAATCTGATCAACAGAAAATGAACAACCATGTCTGCAAGTGGTGGAACGCTCTTTGTAAAAGCAACAGGGAGATGTGTCTTTTGTTCAAACAGAGGATGGCTGTTTGAATGAGGTCCCTTTAAAATAAGGAAAGTAGAAGAGATTTGGAAAAAACCCTGTAACTATGGTCTGTCTTCCAAATACCTGATAAGGAAAATGGATCAACCCTTACCGGAGAGAAGCAATGGAAGAATATTCGAGACAGCACAATCCTGGGCCCACCCCTCAGCTGGAAAGCTTATTTCTTAACATTGGAATAGGGCTTAACCTAAGATCCCAAGTCACCCTCTATAGAGATCAGGCACCTTGGACCTGAAGGGGAGTGGAGCAGGGCTGACTCCTGAGAACCGCCTTAGGCAAATTACAAGAGCTGCAAGAGTTTAATCACGTAATGACCAATGACTGTCTGCTGGGGATTATGCACTGATCCTGGACACTGGAGGACTGCGGCCTCTCTGCAGGAACTGGTCAGTCATGGTGTACCCCCGAGTGGGAACCAGATCATTACTTCTTCAATGACATACCCATTGATAAAGTGATGTTATTTGAACCTAACACATATTTCAAAAGACACAAATACGTTTGAAGTCAGATGTGCTTGGAGTTTTTCTCTTTAAAAGCTGTGTTCACCTATGAAGACTGAATTTGCTAAACTAAATACGGAAGCAAGATCTAATGGGGGGTGTTCAAACCACTAAGATGCATGAACTCATTAGCATTATTGCTCAAATAAATAAAATGCTGCTAATAAATAATTGGTCAGTCAGCCTTAGAACCTCTCCTGGGAACTGCAGGCAGCTAAGTTTTGGTTACCCCATGCCTCCGTGAGATTCTGGTGTCCTTTATCCGGGTCATTTAGGTTCTATGAACAAGAGGCCATAAATGAGTTCCTTGTCTTCTGACTAAGAAGTAAATATTAAGAGTGCTATGGAATAAAGATAGTTTCTTCTGGGCAAGGGGAGGAGGGCTTTATCATTGCTGCCCAGAGTACTGATTTGCTTCTGTGTTCTCAGAAGCATGATCGGCGAGTGTGGAAGGCATGCCTACCTGTCCTGACTGAGCAAGAGGGCTGTCAGGGTGGAGACCACTGTTCCCACGCAGCCGTTGAGAGCCCACCAGGGGTTCTGCACCAGGAGTCCCACCAAAATCAGGATTCCGCTGATGGGGTTGCTCACAAACACCACTTGTGAGATGCCCCGAAGAACCCAGTCGATGAACTGGAGCACCTGTGGTTTGTCTGGTAGATGCAAGATGGGCAGAGCTAAGAAGTAGTGAGGCAAATGATGTGCCATCCCCAGTCCAGGGCCCACCCTGAGGGAACTCCTCAAAACCCTCTCTGATGAAGGTGAGGCTAGTCTTTGATGTTCCTTGAAGCTTTTTCTCTGTGAATCCTTTGCCTTTGAGGGGCACCCAGGTTCCTGAAAATACCCAGTTACTTTATGCTGAACCCACACTGCCCCTTCTAGAATTTCAACTCCAGAAAGGATCTAGCACACTTATGTACCACGCTCAGAGCTACAGTTTTAACGCCAAAGGTATGAATTGCAAATAGTAAAATTTCAATTTTTAAGAACTCAGATTACCCAAGAACTGAAGAACCAAATGCCTTCCTCTAATTATGAGCAGAGTCCTGGCCCTGACCACTATCTCCATTTTCAAAAACTGAAGAGAACTGCAGGCTAGAAAATAAAAAGCTAAAAAATGGAGAAAAAAAGATAAATAAAAGGTAGGGGGACAGCACTGAAGATTTGAGTAGAAATAGCAGCTAACCATTTCCCCCAAAGTCATGTCTCACATCTTTCCCAGGTTAGAAGCACAAATACCTTTAAGCCAGTTGGCAAATTCCCTCATATCACCAGTGACATAGCCAAGCGCCTTGGGGAAGCACCTTCTCCTTTGACTGGGAGAAACCTGGTTTTCACCTCGGTCCATTTTAACCATGGTGGGGCTGTCCTCCATGGCTATCTCCAACTCCAGCTCCTTGAGGAAAGAACAGAGTTCATAAACACTCTCAGCAGATGCTTCAGTCCAGAGTTGGCCTGGTCACAGTAGCCACACATGGTAAGTTTAACACATTCATGACAGGAACATATTTGATACATTCTGCAGTTGGATGGCCCTATTTTTCTCCACAAGATGGGGATGATTTATATTAAATAAATTGGATTGATGAAGCCCACCTGTTTAGGCATGTACCACTGACGGTATGTGCCAGCAGGAATGTATTAAAGGTACTTCTGGACCAAGACATTCCATGGAACTTAGAATGCATCACTGTAGGGTGAGTGAGTCAGGCTTTAAGCATATGGGGTATTGCCTGGTTCCCATGATTGTGTGGCCCAGTGGATGTGCGCATGTTTAAGTATGCACACCTGGGCCTCAGGGACACAGTATGCGCAAGCATGAGATAGAACTGAGAGCAATCCCAGAGAAAAAGCATGATGATGACTGGGGGGGCTCACCTGCTTCCCAGCACCTCCAGTTTGGCACCAGTCTGCCCTGCCCTGCCTGGTGTGTATATATAATTGGTAGAACCAAAAAAGAACCTATGCAGATTGGTGAGTCAGATGCCTGTGCATTACATTTGGCATCAGACTAGAATGCCTGCCCTACCATAATTTTCCTCTTGAAATATCATCAATTGTACCCAAACCCAAATCCAAAACAACTTTGATCATCACTACCATGAGAAGAGTCTGGTCTTTAATTTCATAATCATTTTACAGTCATGTACTGAGCATGTACAAAGAATTCAGTCTGAGGGAAAAGACTGAAAAATAGGTAATGGCAACAGGATGAGTCAATAATATAGAAAGAGCTATGGTCAAGCTTAAGCTTCATACTGTGAATGAAAAGAACCCAGATCAGTCAGAAAAAGCCCCTATCACTAAAGCCAATGAATCAGCTACTTTCTGAGACAATTAGCTTTTTAAATTTAAAATTTCAATTTACAAAAAATAAGGTGGTATAATTCAAGGTTCAAAAGGAAAAATTTTAAACGTTTTCATGTCAACAGCCTAAGAAACCTCTCATGCACCTTCTCCAAGTCGAAGGTTGTGTGACTATGACCTCATATCATGCAGCTGTCTCAAATAGTATTTTTGGAATTTGCTTTTTGAATGTTTCAAAACAGACAAACATATAGAAACTAGGAAATGTCAACAAGGCTGTCAAAGACCAAAGGATCAGCCTGAGAGTTGTTCGCTCTAAGAATGTGTAGGGCATGATTGGGGAAGCCACTTCAGGGGACTATGGACACTGTTGCCATGACTCGTGCTCACTACTTGAGACCACTCAGTTCTCATGATAAGTGTATAACAGGACAGTACTGATGTCACCAGGACATTGCACCCTATAGAGAAAAGTGGAAGTTACATGGATATAAGTTTCACAGATATAAAAGAATACATTAATGGTATCTTAATGACAGGCGAAGGCAGGCCAATGATAAAACCACCACATGTTGCAATAGCCAAGTGCACAGCCAGATAAGTATGAAGTGGGATCCCAAAACCACCAGTCTCCAGAGGGCCGACCTGTGAAATGTGGAAGCTGCAGGAACATACAATATGACCAAGAACATACCCAAGCCCATGCGGTAAACCAGCTTGTCTCCTCCCTGGGACTAGCCAGTGTTTGAGAGCCCACCTTTGGTTTGTTTGCCATAACAAAAAAAAAAAGTTAACATATAATAAAGTTATGTCTTTTTTACCTTACTAGTAACTCTAATTTTGCTTTTTATTAATCCCAGAATGGGAAATCAAGGTAACTGCTATTTAAGTAAAGTTATACCTCAATTGAATTACTTCACTGCCCAGCTAACCACCCCATCTTCAAACAATGGTGAACCATTAATCATTACACAAAGTAGAAGGCATATATGCAAGGCTTTCTGGACAAGGCTCATTTTGTCCTGGTAGAAATAATGATACCAGTATCTGTGAGACTTCGAATGAATCTTTTCGTTGAGAACTTCTTAAACTGAAAACTGCTGGAGGCCAGAAACGGAAACTCAGCTCAGGTGACCCCATAGTTAAACATAAAAACCTTTTGTATTATTAAGCAATTATAAAAATAATCGCTGCTTATTTTATAATCCAGATAAGTGATGACTATCATTTATTTTTAGGTATTTCCCTCTTTAAGTCTCCAAACTGAAAGTATTATTTGAAAAGTCCCTTCCTTAGCCTTTTAAAGGCATGACATCTGATGAGTGACCTCTCATCAGTGACAAGAAGTTCAGACATACCTGCCCCAAGTTCCTATAAGTAAGCAGATCAGGCCCTGCTGAGGCAGCACTGAGTGAGAATATTGAAGGGCATTTCTGTGACGTACAGAGACAGGTATATGGGTTACTCCAGGGAGCAAAGACCATGTGCTTGAACTCTCTAGCATAGAATTACATATTGTAGTGGGCTTTGAATGCATCATCACTACAGAGATTTTGAAGATACAGATATAAAACTTGATAATATAACTAGCCTGACATGATATAGAACCTGAATGACCTGAGTTCCCTGCCAGTGCACCCAACGGCAAATAAAGACTGAGTTATTTTTGTCTGAATCCACCCATCAATGGGTAGAAGGTTTATTGCCATTTGCCTCCTCAGTATCCACCTATTGATTGGGATGGATTGTGGGGCTGTCATGTCCTAGAGAACGGGATCTTTTTATGAATTGGGCAGAAAGATGGCTGCTGTAACTGAACCCCAGGAGGCATCCTGAAAAGGTGAGCTCTTCAAGCACCTCCAGGAGCCCTGGTTACTAGCTCTAGAGCTCAACCATGAGAACTGGTGATGAGAAACCTGTGACTTAGAGTTGTGGTTCCCCCTAGAATTTCATTGCTCTAGGTGACTGGCATCTCTTTAGGGAAATTTAAGAACATACATAGCTTAAGGAGGACCACAGTGCAGGGCTACAACCTATCTGCTGATGCTCAAACTTCCCAGGCCTCACTAGGTAGGTTATTAAATTTCAACCAAAAAACAATTGAAGGAAGAAACGCACACAAGAGAAGGATACATTTAAATTCCCAGATTATTTTTTTCTAGCTTTTTTGGACCATAGTCCATAGTCCACAGCCACAATGGAGGTCCTGCATAAAGTCAGAGTGCCTGTGAGTTTCCTGACAAAGCCCCTGTGCACTGGCTCAGCCCACAGCTCCACCGCTCAGCAGAACGCCCCAGGCTCTGTTCAGAAGAGACACAGTGCAGGTTGGAGCACAAGCCCAGGTTCCCAGAGACAGACTGCACCAAAGAAGCGTACCTGTTCTGGCGGCCCATGGGTCAGGGCCAAGTTTGGCCAGATGATGCCTTTGTGGGCTGCCTTACCAGCGTTATTTCCCAAAGGATCTATCCAAAGAGGACCATGAAGGGCGTCACCAGCACCGCCAATCAAAGGTTGGCCATTCATTCTTCCTTTCTCTCCATACATGACAAAGGGCAAAAATACATGAATCAGCAGGTCCCTCTCTCTGACTCTGAGGAGCAAGGGAGGAGCAAGATGGGGGCAGGGGTAGGGGTGGGGAGGAGGAGGAGGCTAGATTTCTAGGGAAAGAAGTTGTGATCCCAGACAGAGATCACTAACAAGGAGTGACTTCTCCATCAGCTAGGAGAGACAACTCGTTAACCATGAAACTGAGTGTTTTACTTGGCTAGAGACAAAACCAAAACCAAAAAATGGTAGCCCAGCACACAAATGTAGGCTCCTGTCTTCTCCATTAGTAGGAGGCAGGCAGATCTGAAGCCTGTTACTGAGGGAGGGGTGGGCTTCAGGCTCTGTAGAACTCAAGGCAAATTGCTAGCAACACATTCTCTTCAGCCTTGCTGGGCACACCTGTGAGAGAGGGCAGGTGTGGGCTATGTTCTATAGTAAGGTACTAGTAAATCAGACTTCTTAAAATGTGAAAGCCCTGTCTAAGAGACAGTTAAATGGCCTTTTTTGGGTAGCGAATAAGAACTGTTAAATACCAGACATCACCTTGTAAATAATAAAGTTCTTAGTTGGATTCAAGCGTGGCAGCATTTTGTTATCTTTCTTTAAAACTTCCATTGCAGCCAAGGCTGTAATTTTTCCTCAAGAAGTTCCAGAAAAGTTATCTGTGGGCTATTTCTTTTTTTTCCTTCTCCCCTTTTTAATATCATTTTATTTTCTTCTACTGGCTTGCCTGGAAATCTGAAAATTTGCACTCTACTAGAGTGACTCAGAAAAATCCACAGTTGTGGAAAATATGGCTGCTGTGTCTTAGAGACAAATTGTTAGCATGTGTGGCTTATCCTCGGTTAACTACTGACTAGTTGAGTTTCAAACTGATGTGACTTTGGGTGGTATGATGTCTATTTCTGTTTGATAAAGAAAAACACTAAGAAATCCAAGATGAGATAGGACTCTTATTTTATACAAGTAAGAAAAACAAAAAAAAAATGGAAGTAAGATAAAAATGGGGACTGTTACATTCTCAGGGTAGATGGCTCCCCTTCTGCCCTTGCACAGTTCCTACCTCATCCCCCAACCCCCAATCACACTCAAAATAAACATATTCTACAAGAGGTAGAAAAATTCAAGAGCTAGGTGGGGTTTTCGAGACCATATAATTCAGGCCTTGATTTTTACAGAAAACCGAGGTTCAGTGTGGGAGAATCAGGCTGATGGTGCAGGTGAACCCAACTGGTTCTTTGCCTACTGGCCTGAAACCTGAATGTGAATGCCACCCAAGAGTTCAAGCTAATGCACAATGAGGAACAACTTCTAAAAAAAACCCGGGGCCTCTGAAGGGATTAGGGATCAGTGATGCATGAACTGTCTTTCTGCCACCTTGAAATAACCTTGGGCTGGGGAGCAACGACCAAGGGCCATGTTGTGCCCAGTTTCGCCCCTGCTTCGCAGGGTACTCACACTCCAGGCAGCTCCCCAGTGACAACCTCGATCTCCTGTATCACCGATGACCCATGCACAACAAAGCCTGGTGTGAGCTGAAATTTACACCCCAAGAAAATTCTGGAAGCTACACCTGAGGAGCTTTCTGGCAGGGGTCAGAGAGCACTTTTCATAGCCATGTCTCCAGTGAAACGGAGCCGCAATCATCATGCCAGTACGAGGCAATATCAAGATTTCCATTCAAACATTCCCCTTTCATTACATGGAATAAAACATGCTACTGTCAGCATCTGTTAGACATTTGTGCATTTAGAAAGACCTGAAAGTCTTCAATTTTCTGTGTCTCAACGCTCGCTTTTAAACATAATACAAAGTTTTAGATAGAGAGAGAAGATCATTTAAACGTTCATGCTCTTATCATAATAAAGAGACTTTCTGCGTTGATAGTCATTTGGTACTTACAATATTCTCTATTTCAGGAAGTATTTGATTTAAGGAGTGGGAAGGCTCAGTTTTCCTTAAAGCTGTAATCAGAAACAAAGAAAATGCTGTCAGCTCTTCCTGTCTCTGAATTAAACGCTTCTCTCTTCCGAACACACCGCTCCTAGGAGCCTTGGGGTCTGAATTCCATGCCGAAAGTGCAGCTGCAAAGGAGGTGCCGAAGTGGTGGCTTCCTTGTGACTGTCAGCGCTCCCCTCCCAACAGCATGACGGCACACGCAGAAATGGCCAGAATTCATCACTGGAAGCGCCATGCCCAGTACCCTACTCTTTATTGAGTCATATTGACATGTCTCCAACTTCACTTAATTATTTCAAGAACACAGCCCGAAACTCCTACACAGTGTGGACGGACTCAGAATCACTTAGCCATACCAGGTGGGCACTTTGCTGAACACCCTTCCACGTGGCACTCAGGTGCCACGTCCCCCCACTCCAGAATCGTGAACAAAGACCTGGCTCTTATGTTCCAGGAAGCAGCTTGTGGCTTTGGAGTGGCTTAGAAAGGACTTTCTTGTCCACCAGAACTCTGACCTGGCTGCTCCTACTCAGTTTTGACTATCTGAAACACATTTCCCCATTAAAAAAAAAAAAAAAGAAAAAAAAAGGAAAAAGTGAAAATGAGAAAGGACTAAGAAGAGAGAAAGAAGAGTAGAAGTGAATAAAAATGAGCAGGGTACTCACACTCCAGCCAGCTCCCCAGTGACAGGAGGCACTAGCTGATAAAACCCCTCTGGGCTCCGTGGAGGGTGCTGCAGAGGGTGCTAGCAGGGAGGGTGCTGCAGGAGATAGTGCCGGCAGGGAGGCACCGAACAGTCTTATACTCAGAACCCACTTGCATGTCCCTGCACTTGGCTTTCTCCTCCCACTTCAGTCACCAGTGCCAAAGCATTGCCGAGGAACTGGTCCCCTGTCCTGCACCTGATGTCTCTCTCTGTGTTCTTGACCCAGTGCCAGCAACTTTCCACGTCTCCACGGAGTTCTGAAGGTTTTGCCCAGTGATAACCCCACAGAAGTTCATCTTTTCCGTTTCAGGCTGTTTCCTCTAGCTCCTGCCCTCACCCTCAAGTATTCTGGGGAAGATCTGTAACTAGAAAGTATCAGTACAGTGTGTCACTTCTTGAAACCATGGGATAGGTCGCTACACATTGGACTCCGGACCTCAGCCGCTGCTCCCAGCGTGGGATTTTCTCTTAGATCCCACCTCCCTCTGCACAGGTGCAAGAATCCCCAACCCCCCAAGGGGCGTGGTGTGAGGGTGGGGAAGACAAGGAGCACTTAATTTGTTTCTGGAAACTAACCTGCCCTTTTTCCTAGTGAGGGGGCGGGGGAAATAAGAAACAAATGTTTCCCCAGAATGTCCCTCTTTCCAGGTGAGAATCCCAGGACAAAATCTACTCGTTGCCTTTTGAAAATCAGAAGGCAAAAATTCCATAGCAGAGAAATAAAAAAAGTTCGGGGATAAACTTCATTCTTCCTTCTTATTCTTGAACCACAAATTTTTGTCTCTATCTGCTGGGGCAGAACTCTGACTCGGGCATGTTATGAGTACAGAAATTCAACAAACAAACAAACAAACAAACAAACAAACAAAAAGCAACCACCGAAACTACGCCCATGTGGTTGATCTTTCCTCATCTGAGCCTCCAACCCACCTGCCTGGACGAGCCTGGAGTCCTTCTAGTGCTCAGCCAGGCAGCCGGCAACTCTCTGGCTGGGGCAGCCGGCAACTCTCTGGCTCCACCCCCTGGACACCCGCCAAACCGCAGGTCCTCGCCCTCGGAGGACCGCTCCCTCCAAGCGCCCCTATGCAGCTAGCGGTACCACTGGGACGGAAGCATGGACCCACATTCATCGTTAGAATTTTGAGGTTCAGGCAAATTTCCCTCCAATATTTTTTTTTCTGTTACAGTAAGGCGAAAATAAACTCCGAGTGTTACCCCGAAGGAGAAAAGTGAATCTCAACAGAACACTCTGCAGGCCAGGTATAGCCATGAAAGGGTTCCCAGGAGTGTTTCCCTGAGTTCCTTATGCAAATGTACCACCCTCTGTGCAGTAGTGAAGAGGAGTGAACAGGACTGAGCATTTACTTCTCCTGCCCATCTGTCATTTAACCACCACCACAATCCCAGGAAGTGAGTCCATTATTCCCATTTTGTAGATGAAGACATGAACTCACGGTGTTTAAAGGACGTGTCCAAGGTCTCACATCAAAGCTTGTACTTTGACATACCCTAGCGCCATTCAGTATTCTAAGTTCTGATCAATGGTTGGCTTTCATTCACTCACCGATTCATTCAACCATCAACAAGTGTTTCTAGAACTCATGCCGAAGCCCCTTCTACACTTCACCCCGTAGACTTGTGCCCTAGCAGCTTGGCCAAGGGCCTGAGAGTGAGTCTCAAGTCTTGGCAGACCCAGCTCCTCCTGCATTCTCCCTCATCCCTGCAAAGGCTACACTCTCGCTCAATGGCATGTGCAAGGCAGTGTAAAGCCGTGGGACTTCCAGGCAGGCAGCCATGAGTTTAAATCCTGACTGCGGGGCTTACTGAGTGACCCAGGTATGCTCTTGGCCCGGTCTGATTTCTCACTGTAAAGTGTACCGCTGCCTTGTAAGACTGTGGTGAGGCTTCAGGACGGACTGTGATGGCCCAGACATGTGGAGGTGCCATCATTCCGGCATCTGCCCGTTCAGCTAAGATCGGTTATCTGTGAGGATTCAGCTTGAGCCAGGGCAAAACCGCTTATGAGTCCCTTATCGGAGGCACAGAGACAACCACTTGGCAAGAACCCTGAACTGGCTTCTAAATTCTCATCTCGTGCTGCAAGAGCCCAACACAGCAGGGGCTGCTGCTCAGTATGGCTTTGGAGAGAGCCTGAGCTGGAGATGAGATCATTGCTACCCGGTAATGAGGGCACACATGGGTCCCGAGCACACGTGGGTGCTACTAAACAGCCCTTAGAGCACAATTTAGTGACTTTTTCTCAGTTCCTTTTCCAGACTCCTGTATCATTTACCAAATGTCATTTGTTGGGTGTGTTTCACCTTTCTCCCTGCCGACCACACACACTCTTCTTGTTCTTGAACTTGTTTCCACCCTCATCTGGCTCAGTTGCAATTGAACATACTTGAGTTTTGCCTCCTCTTTGACATTCACCATCGAGTTTCTGCCTCCGGAAAGTTCTCTCTCTTTTCTTTTCCTACTCTGCCAAAATTCTTATACCACTTTCTTTCCTTTCGTATTTGAATTCCAGCAAACATAGTGTAGTTCTGGCTCCTGAAGCCCTTTATAGCCGTATTCCTCACTAGACACCCCCTGCCTGGCCACTGCCTGGTCCCATCTTGTCTGAAGGGACTAGACAGCAAGGTGTAGGTCTAAAGCTTTCACTGTTCGTAGCACATCTCTCTCTTTCCAGAAATGTTTTATGGAATTCCATAAAATAGAAGATCAGAACCAGCTAAAGAAATAGGGTCGGAGGAACAAAACGGTTTAATTTAATTTTTTTTTTTTTTACAACACCTTGCATTTGTAGGTATTTCTAAGTATGTAACTTAGACTCAGTAATGATTCAGGTCAGTTTCTTTTCTTCTTCTTTTTTCTTTTTATTATCTTACAACCGTGGTCACATTTGTGTAATTATTGATCCCCTTACCGATGGCGCTCAGTTTCATTTTGCGCTGCTTGCTCTTGGTCTATCCACTGGCAGTTTAACTTTACAAATGATTTGCACCACAAGGGTAACCCGGCAGGGCCCATATGCGGGAATTCTCCAGGACAGGCTGCTGCAAGAGCTCTCCTGCATCCTGAGCAGGGCTTTTCTAAATGGAAGAGAGGCAGCTAAGGGACAAAAGGTCTGTCTTTTCTTCTTGTCCTCCCACCCCAGCAAAGCTAGAAGCAAGGACGCAAGTCTGGAACACAGCGTTCCTCTGAGCCTACAATGTCTTGGTTTGGTAAGCAGCCAGACAAAAAGGCACCAAAAGAGAACCCAAACTCCCAGTGACCCAGAATGCCACCCTGGGGCTCCCTTTTGTGGTAGGCATTCCTAGATGTGGGGCCAAGAGGCAGGCAGGCAGGCAGTGCAGCCAGCTCTCAGCCCTCACCCCCTGCACTTGCCAGGGGAGAGTGAGGGTGTATAATGTCAGGAGGTATTGAGACGCCTGTGTTTTTAGCTCTTGAGCAAAGTTGTTCAATTATTCAGCTCCATTTAATAGCTGGTTGTTCCTCCTGCATACAACAGAAGGGAGAGGAAGTCTCCAACCACTCTTATCTAATGCCCACCATGCATTTCTTTCTTCCCAGCTTTTATTTTAAATCTAAGTGAGTGCAAGGCCCTTCTTGTAGGTCTCTGTTGTTCACAGCTGGGTGCTCAGGTTGTGCCCTGCACAAACAAATGCACCATATCTAAGGGGCACCATAGGCATCCTAGATAGGTAGGTATTTATTGCAACAAAATTCCTGCAGATGGCACTAACATACCTTGAAGAAAGGGGTATTGGGGTGCTTTGGCACAGTGGACCATACTGGCCAGCAGTGTTCTGTCTGGTGCTTTTCCCCCCCCCCCCCCAGGATTTAAAAGGTCATTCTTATGAGGGACAACAGGGGAAAGGTAGGAAGAGAACCTTGCCAAACACTTTTGACTAGTTTGAGAAAGAGATCGAATTTTGGGGGAAAAACAAGGATTGGGGAATGTTGTGATCTTGTTTCCCTGACTTCCTCTTGAGAGTAATTTACAACTCATTAGACTGTTTCTTCGCCATTAAAGATACCATGATATTGGCCCTGAGCTTTGGGGGGGAGGGTCAAGTTTAATTTAATAATTGGACTGGGAGTGGGCGATAGAATGACCTGATGCTGCTTTTGGTCAGGGGGCTGGACAAGAGTTAGGTGGTCTTAGCAAAGGCATGAGCCCCCAGAAGTTGAGTGGGATGGATTGAGACCTTCTCTAGCCAGATCTTCAGGATCCAGGTCACTCCCTGAGAGCATGGTGCACAGAGCCAGCACTGATGGGGCAAAAGCTGCAAGGAGTGGGGTGGTTGTATTGAAGCAAGGCTGAGCAGGGCCAGCTGTTGTAGGACTTCACAGTTATACCAGCTGGAGGCTTAATGTCTGCTGGCTGCACAGCCTGATTTAAAGGACTCGTCATGGTTCTCAGATATACCCCAGCCTTATTTCAGTTGGTAGTGAGAAGCTAGACAGGATTCAGGCTCTCCTGGCTCTCAAATCTGCCCCCACCTCCCTTGCCTCTGCTGCTGGCATCTATCAAGGCTAGGGTTGGGGTGGAGGCCAAAGGAGAGGGACCTAGAGAGCAAATCGTTCCGGTACATTTCTGATCAATTGTCTTAAAGCTGGATTATGTTGTAGCCTTGACTTCTTGAGGTAATAAATTGAACTGTTATGATTTAGGCGACCGCAGAATCATATTAGAGCTTTAGTGATCCTCACTCTAATGACAGCTACTTAGGAAATGCAATTGTTCAGGGAGGCTGCTGAAGATGAGAAGTCACCTCTGACATTGCATCCTGGCATTGAAGAATATGTCTGATTCCCTTTTTATTTAAAATTAAAGCCAGTGGAGAAGATGATGACTATTTGAAAATTTAAAAATGTGAATTTCTTATTCAACATGAAGATTTAAAAAGATGTTAGAACTAGAAGGGTTGTGATTAATTATAAACTCTGGCTTTTTACATAAAACTTGGCAAGACCCAAGACTTTTGCAATGCTTAGTTGGTGAAATGCCCCCACTGACTTTTTTCAAAATGAAAGTCAGGTAAGAACTCAGCTCCGTGGAACTGGTAGGACTCTCTCCCAACAGAGGTGCCAATTTTGGGTTTTGGGCAAACAGAAATGAGAGAAGTGGGGTCTAAATAGAAAAGGATAAAGCAGTGGATATCATGGTTTTCTCCTTCCCCTACCCACATCCTTTCACCATTCATTGCTGATTATTTTCTCCCATCACCTGATCAAGAATATATTTGAATAGGGGGCTAATATTACTTGTGTCTTATGGCCTGTGCTGGGTAGTTTGTGCTGATGTGAGTGGACAGTCCATTAGCCTGTTAGCCCTCTGATTGGACACGTTGGAACTCTGGCCAGCCACACCAGGCATCAGCCAATGTCACAAAGTGAGCATCCTGAATGGCTGAGGAAAAGTCCTTTCTCTTTAAAGGAGGTTGCCTAAAACTTAGCACAGGGAATGTCATCTTTTAAGATGAGGGTCTGTGGGTTCACAGTTAAACCCAAACATGACACTGGCAATGAATTACACACCATCAACAGAAAAGTCTAGAAAGAAATTTAAACAAATGTGGGTAAATGGCAAAAACAAAAACTATCAAAACAATACCCCTGTGTTGACTTTTAATCCAACATCAGAGTTCCAGCCCTTTCCACGTCACATTTTGGTAGAATCTAAGGTTGACAGAATCTCAGAGTGTTGCCATGTTTTTCTGACAACCAATTTCTCAATAGTTTCTTATCCACATCTTTTAAAAGTAGAAACTAATTTTATAGGTAATCGTTTCTATTACAGCCTTAATGAGCGTGAAAAATCCTCAGACCATCTTGCAAGCATGTGAGGGACCCAGAGGCTTGCTCAGTTGAAACCCGTGATTCCTTGTTTCAGGAGCTGAGGGGCACACTAAGCCACTCACCTGGTTATGGCATGAGGCAAAGCACTGGCCAGAAGAGTCTCCAAAAGAGCCTTGCAACATTTTTGGCTTTAAACAAATTACCTCATGTATGTTTCCACTTGGTAGCTTCCATTCTGTTACTATAAAGTGTTCTAATCCTGAAAGAATAATCCCCAAACATGGTTTCTTTTGTCTCCACCAGAGCTTCCTACTGGGTGAAGCCCTTTCTCCCATCCCCCTTTCCTCAATCCACTGTGGCTCCTCATTTCTCTGCTACCTTTTTAGATTGGCTTTTATATTACCTGTCCATTGGATCCATTAGACCAATGGATTATCCATCACTCATCTCCCTTTGTCTATGTTATACTAAGTACAGGCAGATTCACAGGTGAATAAGATGTTCCGATTGCAAGGGTTCCAGATTGGTGAGTTTTCTATTTTTCTCAATCTTTCCTTCAGCTCCTAGCGCATAATGCCTCTAGCGTTGGCTGGAATTCTTTGCTCTTTGTAATTTTCTCCCTGATCAGTGCCCCCATTCTCTTTTCTTCCCCCCTCCTATTTCATTCTGTGAGTCATTGTGTATCAGGTGGTTAGGGAAGGGCCTTGGAGAGATGGAGGAGCTGTTCTGATGAGACTGGCATTTTACCCCTTGACTCTTCAGCTTATTAGAATTGCTGACCAGAGACTCTCTGCCTGTACATTGAAATGACCTGAGTGACTTTTAAAAATTGCTGAAAATAGTTTCTTCTCTTAAAAAGTCTGATGAGATTGGTTAGGACCGTGGGAGCTTTAAGCCCTCTTAGTGATTCTAACTTGCAGGTAACTGGACAACGTGCAGAACCACTGAACTTTCAGTAATCCTGCTTCCTCACCCTCTAGAATGAGCAAGTGTGTTAAAATAGGATCAGATTTTTGGGTTTGACCAAGGAGATTGAAACTCCAGCCAGCTAGAAACCCCTGAGGAAAATTACTTCATCTTTCCAAGCCTTAATTCCATTGTGAAATTAATGGAGGTTAATAATACCCATCTTGCCAAATACAAACATCAAAACAGATCTTGTCACATGATAGATATTCAAGCAAAGGTAATCTTAATTATTATTCCTTTATTATCTTTATTATCTGAAAACAGCTCCTACCTCCAGTTTCCTTCTTGTTACCCATGGTGCATCATTATCCCAGCCCTTGTGCTCAAAAGAGATTTGCAGAGTGAATATTAGATAGCGCCTCTGCCCGTCCTCACTCAAGAAATACCGGGTTGGTTTAATTTCATTCACTCTTGTTAATAGTCTCAAGGACCTGCTAATGGCCTCAAGTCCACAGGCCAGCAGCACCAACATCCCTGGGAACTTGGTTAGAAATGAGGACTCTCAATCCCACCCAAACCTCAGGAATCAGACTGCATTTTAAGCAGATCCCCCGGAGTTTGCTAGCACATTCAAGTTTGAGAAATACTGCAAGACTCTAAAGCATCCCTGTCCTTGAGAATTGGTTTAAAGGGATGAATTCAAACTCTTGGAGCGGTGACAGTTTGGAAATTCCAGTGTCTTGGTTGGCGATGCCATGGTGAGTCATGGTGGTGTTCCAGTTGGCAGAGGGAGCGTGCTGTCACATGCTGGGCCCTGCCAGGGGAAGGTACTGTTCTAGGAGAAGTCTCACCATCCCATTAGACTCCATCAACCTCCATTGGGTCCCACCCTCTGCCTGGTGCTAATTGCTTCACATGGGCTGGGTGGGTGGGTGCCTCATCAATCACCATAGCAGATTATCACAGGTCACGGAGGTACTGTCTGCACGCACAGGGCAGGCCTCTTCCTGTCCAGGCTCCTCAAGTCCAGTCAGAAACCTCTGTATCCTGCCCACCTGAACCTCAGCCCCCCTGCACTTAAGGGGCACCAGCCACACCCCCAGCCCTCCACAGCTCGCAGGGTCTCAGGGATATTCCCTAAATGTTTTTCTGGTTGACCCCCACCCCTGATCCTCAATTCCTTGGCCTTTTACTCTAGGGTTCCTGCAATGATTCCCCACACCCCACCTTACAATTCCTTTGGCCAAAAGACAAAACAAAATGTGTAAAACGGCTCCTTCCTTCCTTCCTTCCTTCCTTCCTTCCTTCCTTCCTTCCTTCCTTCCTTCCTTC
>PVHY01012342.1:0-44886 GCA_004024945.1 Uropsilus gracilis | reverse complement strand
TCCCCCCCCCCCGAGTTGTGTACTTGAATTTGGTTGTTAGCTTTTTGTTTGTTTGTTTGTTTTGTTTTTGACTTTTCTTCATAGTTTTTTGTTTATCTTTCCCAAGTCCCATATAATAGTGAAACCATTTGGTGTCTGTCTTTATCTTTTTGACTTGTTTCTGCTAATATGATTTCTTCTAGGTGTGTCCATGTTATCATAAATTCATCTAATTTGTCATTTTTAATTGATGATTAATATTCCATTGTGTATATATACCACATCTTTTTCATCCATTCATCTGTTTTGGGACATTTGGATTGTTTCCATGTCCTTGCAATTACAAATAGTGCTGCAATAAACATGCAGGCGCCAGTGTCCCTTTGTACCCATACTGAGATCTCCTTTTGCTGGATTCCCAGAAGAAAATAATACATTGGATTTATATTTTAAGCCTTCCTCTCCCACATGCTTCCTGACTTTTCAAATTGAACTAGCTACACAATTTTATATATTCTCTTATTTATTTTCTTATGTCTATGATATTTTTATTAATAGCATTATGTTCCCTTGATTCACTTTTTTCTTTTTTTTCACCCACAATTTCATACCACTTCAGAATAGGGTGGTAAGTTCTTTTAATTTCTAAGGTCATGATCCTTTTAGAGATAATTATTGATAATTTTCAAGTTCTGTAATAGCTTAATCAAAGACTGGTGGTTATGCTGCTCTGTCATTCTGACATTTTGGTGATTAACAATGAATTTATCTACTCAAACATTCACTCTTTCATTAATCATCTCAAACTAAATTTGAAATTATTGACATTCAAAGTTCTTTCCACTGTATAAACAAAATTTTATTACGCTTTAATGTAAGTGTTTTCTCTCTCTAAATATATATAGATATAAGAAGCTATATCTATATATAATAGATGTAGGAAACTGTATCTATATAGAGAGTTGTAAACCCTCTCTATATATAGAGTTTATATGTAGAGTTTACATGTAAATTCTCTCTATATGTAGAGAGTTGTAAACTCTCTACATATAGAGTTTACATTAAAGCTTAGTAAAGCTTATATATATATATATACATAAATATACCTGTACATTTTGTAATCCAGCTGAATTGAAACCTAAACACTTTCATGATAGTAAATCAATCTTCAAATACTCTCCAAATTTATATTAAAATACTATTCTTTTATTAAAATATTTTATTGGGTTAATAATGGTTTATATTGATGTTTCCACTTTAGAAGTATAGGATTCTTGCCTTCATGTAATGTTAACACAATCCACCTACAGCTTGGATAATTGTCTACTTAAATTTAAATCCTTCCAAAAGTAAGAATAAATTTTAATTAATTCAAAACCATATTGAAACTCTGCTATTACAAGAATTCTATGGTATCTAAAATACACAAAATATAAAATTGCTTAGGCAATTTAAAAATTTCTCTGGGGAAATACTTTAAATTTTTTTGCTTTTCTTCATGAGATACTCTTGCTTAAAATATCATGACATTTCAATTTAAGAACTAAATAAAAGGGCATTTTGAGTAAGTATAAAAGAACAGACTGTAAGTCATATAACCAAAAGGATTCCTGGTTCAGAGTATTTTCCAACACAGTGCAGTTTGAGATAAATCTTTTGTCATCTGAAATAATTTCAGCAACTAGAATATATAAATATTGCATAAACAAAGAGCATATCAGACAGTAGTGTTTTATTTATTTACTTATTTTTGCTGTTAATGATAAATGTATTGCTTATTTCTAGGCTAGGAATGGTTGGAATTCTTCTGACAGACTTATTGCCATATGTCTGTCTATGAAACAATGCATATATAGAGAAATGATGATTGAATATAGATATATAGGTAGGTAGGCAGGCAGATACATCTGGGGGAGAGAGAGAGAGAAATCATGTTTACAAATTATGGACTGTTTCTAACAATTAAAATTTTATGTTTAACATGTTATACATTAACTTCATACAACTTTCTTTTACATTTCACTTAGTTAACTTATTTTTTCTGTTTCATTCATTTTTAAAAATTCATTATCCTTTCTAAAAGTTTCTATTGAAAAACATTATACCAATTTCAGGTACATAGTTATATATCTTTGAGAACCAACATTGTGTATATACTATACTAAGTTCACTGTTAAAGTCGGGCACGGTGGCTCGTGCTTGTAAGCTTCAGCCTATGAAGCAGCCGGGGCTAGGAATCGCGGTTCGTGTCCCACCTGGGGCCCGTAGCGAGACCTAGTTCCAAAAAAATAGTTGGGCGTGGTGGTGTGCGCCTGTCATCTCAGCTACCTGGGAAGCTGAGGCTGGGGATTGCTTGAGTCTGTGGTACCCCGGGCAACGAGAGCCTACGGTTCCATGGGCAAAAATAGCGAGACCTAGTCTCAAATAAATAAACAAACAAATAAACAAACAAATAAATAAAAATAAGTTCACTTTTTAAAGTCCAGTTCTATTATTTAACATAAACTTGGCCCAGGTTCCCAACTCATACGCTGTTACTTTCACCCTTCCCTCTCTAACCATTAATTGATCCAAGAACCCAAAAGTTTATTTTTGTTTTATTTAGTTCATCTATTTGTTCTCTCTCTCTCTCTCTCTCTCTCTCTCTCTCTCTCTCTCTCTCTCTCTCTCATTATCATACATATGAAGGAACTCATAAGATATTTTTCCTTCTTTGGCTTCTACTTTCTTGTCTGATTTATCCACAAAATACAATTCTTTCTAGGTTTGTTCATATTACTGCAAATGGCAGGATTTAATCTGCTATTTTAATAGTTAAAAACATTCCATTGTTTTATATATACACATATAGATATGTGCATTTAAATAACATTTACATGTTTATTATATATAATATGATATACATAGGTATTATCAATATATTATATGTATATATTTTGTAAATTCCATGGACATTTAAAATGTTTCCAGGATATAGTGCTGCAATCAACATGGGTCTTCATATATATATTTGAATTGGTGTTTTTATATTTTTCCTATAACTAACTAGAAGTATAATAGCTGGATTATATGGAATTTCTTTTCTTTACCTCCTTCTTTCCTTTCTTCTTTCCTTCATTTTAATAATCTCTATATAGTTTTCTACAATTACCACACCAAATTATACTTCTCTACAATCAATTACCACAACAAATTAATAATCATACCACATGCTCTCTAACACTTGTTTGTTGTATTTGGATAATAATTGTTTTCACAGGTTTGAAAAGATAATGCAATGCGACTTTGATTTACATTTTTCTATAATAGTTGATGAATATTATTTAATGTAACTGTTGGTCATCTATATGTTTTATCTGAGGGAAATATCTATTCAGATTTGTATTTTGTAGTTTCTTTCATTCACTATGCATCAGCTTTTGATTTTGTTGTCTCTGTGTTTTCTTCAATTATTTTTAACAATGTCTTACAGTTTTGCTATACATGTCTTTCACTGCTTCATTTAAATTTGTTCTAATGTATTTATTTTGAATGTAGTAGCAATGGGATTGACTTCTTGATTTTTTGTTAATAGATTGTTTGAGTATAACAATGCAACATTTTAAAAAAACATCAACTTGTAGAAGGCAGTAAGAGGATGAACAAATTTCTCTTGCTCCAGACCTTAATGTAAATACTTTCAGTTATTTTGTCATTGAAAGTCATATTGATGGTAGATTTGTCATGTTTTCAGACATGTTCTCTCTGTACCCTTTTTGTTCTGGTGTTTCCTTATATAAGGATATTGAACGTTGTCAAATTTTATTTTTTCATTCTGTGTCTATTGAGATAATCATATTATATCTGTCCCTTCTTTTCTCTACATGGTAATCACATTCATTGATCTGTTCATGGTGAACCACATTTACAACTTTAGATTGTGGTGTTTGAATCTTTCAATTTATTGTTTGTTTGCTAATATTTTTTCAGAATTTTGGTATCTTTGTTCATCAAAATCACTTACCTTTTGTTTTTTATTTTGCAGTATTCTTGTCTGGTTTAGGGGCCAGCATGATGTTGATTTTATATAGTATGTCTAGAAGTTTTCTCCTCCTTTAAAAGGAGTTGAGAAGACTAGATTTTTTTTAACTTGGAAGAATTCTAAAGCTAGTAAGGTGATCTTGGCCTCAATTTTTGTTTTGAGGGAGATGGTTGTTTATTATTTCATTGTGCTGGGAATGTAGACCTCTTCGGGAGCCAGGATACCTTCACTGATCCTCTGATTTAGTGATTTTATCATGTCCCACAGGTACAAAGTACACCGAGGATAGTCTTTCCGGTCAAGACAAATTCAGCTGCCAAGGCACAGGAGAGAGCCATGCAGGTAGCCCTGCAGAAGCACTGTGAGTTGAATGTCCACTGTGAATCGGATGTCTACTGCCTTCTCACACAAAGGCAAACTGGTCTTGACTGTGTTACTGAAGCAATGGAAAAGATAGCTATAGCTAGATCAACTACAAAGTAATACCTGCCTAATTTGTGACTCAGATGATCCATCAAGTCTACCAATGAAGGCACTGCTGCATGCAAGGGGGATCTTCTTTATTAAACTCATGGTAGTCGACCATTATGCAACAAGAAAATCAGGTTTCTTCACCAGCCACATAGTCAAATTATAGGGGCTGTGGGCAGCACGCACAATGCTCACTTTTTCTAATTTTGTTATTGTGTTACTCCTTTGGGGGTATTCACTCAATCCCCAAGGGTGGTCTCACTGCTGTTATTTTGATACTCTGGCTTCCATAGCCATAATATAACTAACTGAAACTTCTCTGGGTTCCCATATAGAGGAGGACACTCTACCCCAATATCTACTAAAACCAAAACCCTTTGCACATTGGGTAGGGACCAGTGGATAACCAACTCCTCATTTGACCTCTGGTCCCTGCCCATCCTCTTTGGATCAGTCCCTTGGCCCTCATCCTGTTCAAAAGTGAGCAGAACCTCCCCCTAGGCAGAAGTTAGCAGCAAATGGTCCTCTGGACACAGGACACATGCCTGGGGCCTGGAGTCTCCAGTTTTCTCCCTTGTGGTAGCCTATCCTCTTATAGCAGTAAACTGCTGGTCCTCCTCCATTGTCTTCATGGCTCTAGTATGTATGCACTGGGTCAGGTATGCAATATAGTTCAGTCTACACCAGCTCTCAATAGACTCATCCACAGGTAAACTTTAAAAGGCTCATTTGCCCCTTTTGGCATTCTTTTTGGTTGCTGAATAACTACCTTGTTCCCATCTAAGTGTGCTGGCTCTCAGCTTCACCCAAGCTTAGCTTGTTATTGCAGTGACAGTATGCATTTGGTCTCCTACATAGGGGCCCAGACTGCCCTAAGGGACCCAAACAAAGAACAAAGAAGAGGGTTTTTTCACAACACCAAATTCCTCATTCCTGCAGTAAAATGCTTATTGTTAGGACCATAAACATTAAACATGGCCTGTCACATTCTCTGGTCAAAAAGCATCTGCACTAGATTGGTGTAAATTTGTCATTTACTTACTGTTTCTGGCACATCTCCCATCTGTCCACATAGTAGCCATTGTCCAGTTTAACAGAGTTGGGCCACCCTGGCCATACCGCTGACTGTTATGCAGTTGCATCTCAGTCATGGGTGCAAAGTCAGTGAAGTCAGTTTCTTCATTTCCTTCTGTGCAAAAGATCTTGTCCACCCTGAGGTCCAACAAGCACAGCATCCTAGTTCCCAAGGGCTCCCCTTGTACTGGCCCATATAGGGATATGAGGCTGGGTCTGGATGGGGGCTGCAGGGCTGGCCCTGGTGGGGACTGTTGTATAAACTAGACCAGAGGCTGAGGAGACTGTGGATTGGGGTATAAGGAGCTTAGTTAGGAGTCAGGGTCAGAAGAGCCAGAACCCAGGGTCGTGAGAACTGGTATGAGGAGGGGAACCCAGCTAGCATCTAGAGCTCAGAATGCCTTTGTAGGTGCTGAGGTCTGCTAAGGCAGAAGTGAGACGGGGGGTCTTCAGACCATGCTTGAGAATGGAAGCTCTGGGATAAGGCTTGGAAAGGGCTTTGGGGCTGTGCTAGGCTGTAGGGTGCAGAGAGGATTGGTCAGGAGCCAAGGGAAGACCGGGACAGGAGTTGCTGTGAAGCTGAGCCAGGACTGCTGTGGGGGGTTGAGTCAGCGGCTATGGTGGGGCCATTCAAGTTCTGTTAGGCAAGCCAGTTATAGGGCTGTGGAGAGGCTGTGCCAAGGGCACTCTGGGGGCCATGCTGGAATTGCAGGGAGCCCAGTGGTGGGGTTGTAGGGAGGCCCTGTTGGTAACTGCAGGGAGGCTGGGGTCAGGGGCTATGTGAATGGGCCAGAGACTTTGGGTGCCCAGTTGGAGGCTATGGGGTGGATCAAACCTAGGGCAGGACACAGGCTGCTGGGAGTCTGGGCTGGGAGTCTGGGTTGCTTGGTCTAGGGCCTCTGGGATAGGCTGGTCCCAGAAACTGTGCTGCATGCAGTGCCTGGTTTCTCCAGAAATGTTCACCCAAGTCTACCAGTTCTGCTGTGATGAAGAAAACTTGAGGGAATCATGTTTATAAGTTACCAGTTCTTTTTTCCAATCTAGCCATTGTCAATATTCTTTTCTCACTAGAAAGCCTGAAATGTGTCTTGGTGTAGGTTTCACTGCATGTGGAACATCTCATTCTTTTCTCCATATTCAATTCTGTCCCACATTTGGGAAGTTTCCCATTATTAGTTCTTTGAATAGAACTTCTGTCCACTTCTTCCTTTCTCCCTCTTCTGGGATGTTCATCATTCTTATGCTGACTAAACTAACTGGATATTTCTCATTATTTTTTCCCATCTTATTTATCTCTCCTCTTCTAAGTTAGAATTTTGCCTCAGTCATTTGAGCATGGCTATATTTGAAGTCACTGATTAAATACTCCATTTGGTCTATTCTGCTTTAATATCTTCTTTTTTTTATTTTAATACAAGGAGCTACAACTTTCCTCTTCCATGTGTACATGTTCTACTCACCCAGCCACCAAAGTTAATACCCCATCTACTACCTTCTCCTCTGCCTTTCCTCCGTCTGGTAACCATTATATTATTTTACTGAGATCAAAATTTAGTCCTTATAAATTTTTCCTCTGCAAGGTTTTTGCTTCTTTATATGCCACAAGTGAAACTAATATATATTTCTCATTTGCTAATAACTTTATAGTTATTCAGTAACATGTTGCTTATTCACCATAAATTTGAGGTTTTTTTTTATTGTTTCTTCTTTCGGTTGATTTCTGGTTTCTAGAGAAACTAATATATTATTGTTATTTATTACTTTATTTTATTATTATTAGCATATTAAACTAATATATGTTTTAATTTCTCATCTATTTCACTCTAAGCCCTTCCATTTCATTAAAATGCCATATTATATCTTTTTTCAAGCTGTATAGTATTCCATTGAATATATATTGCATAATTTCTTTATATTTTCATCTGTGGATCCTGACTTGGCAATTGTAGCTAGGTGTAGACAGAATTTTTTCTTATGAAAGTTTTCCTGTTATTTGGATGAATAACAAAGAGAAGTGTTGCTGAATTTTATGGGATGTGCATTATTTTTTTCAGAAATCTGCATAGTATTTTCCACAAGTTTCGCTACAACTTGTATTCCCACCAAAAATTGATAAGGGTCTCTTTTTCACCACAATATTGCCAATATCTCTTGACTCCATTCTTTTACAATGGACCAAAAATACTCCATTGTATGCCTGTAGCAACTTTGTCAAAGAATCTTTACTGATATCTCAGTAAAGTGGGTTTAAAGTAAACTCAGTGGGTTTATCTATTATATTCAATTTGTGTGAGTTTCTGTTCTGTTACACTACCATTACTGCAACTGTGTTACTATTGCTGTATAATATGGCTTCAAGTTATAATCTAAAATATAGTTTTCATTATATATAATAGTTTTTATTGTATAGATCCTGCATTTACTTACTTATAGGTATTAAATTTCATTTTAAAATGTAATAGTAGGAGGAAACAAAACTGATTTTCATATATTGATTTGTAAGTTTCCACATTACTGCACTGATGTTTTCTTTTTCATAGTAGTAGTATGTGTCTATGTGTATGTGTGTGTGTGTGTGTGTGTGTGTGTGTGTGTGTGTGTAGAATCTTTAGGATTTTCCATATATGTAGTGTTATATGCAAATGATAATTGTTTTCTTCCTTTTCTAATTACATTCCATTTTTATCTATCTCAGGAGAGCAATATCTTAATTGATCTTAGTAAAAATTCCAATATTGTGTTAAATAATGGTCGTGGAAGTGGACATTCTTATGTTTTACCTGATCTCAGATAAAAATATTTCAAGTTTTAACCATTGAGTATGAAGTTGACTGTGGGTTTGCATATATGACTTTCATTATGTTAAGATACATCCTTTTATCTCCAATTTTTAGGGACATTATCATTAATGAATAGTGTATTTCATCAATTTTCTTTCTGCATCATAATTTTTATATTTTCTTTTGTTAACAGCATGAATAACATTGATTGATAAGGCAATTCTTCACCAACTTTGCATTTGGAATAAATATCACTTGGTTATGATACATAATACTTTCTGTACAGAGAAACTATCATTAAAATGAAAAAATATGCCTTATTAAATGGGAGAAAACATTTGCACATCATGTTTCTGACATGAGGATAATCTAATCTCTAAAAATAATTTGACAATTGGATGAAAACAAATGTAACTCAATAAGAAAGTGTACAGAATAGCTAGCCATTTCTCAAAAGAAAACATGCAGGTGACATGTGGGTATATGAAACAATGCTTATTAGCACCTATCAACAGGGTAATAAAAATCAAAACACACTCAAAATTGAATACTACTAAGTTACAAGATATATTGCCATATGCAGCAACATGTATAAAGCTGGAAGTGATTATGTGAATGTTTTGATAAATAAACTAAGCCAGGAAGAAAACCAGTGGTTTCATTCAGATGTAGAATATAGATTCTTTTTTTAAAAAGTCTGTTTGTACCAAACCAAGAACCACCTCCCCCCAATCCAAATTTAAAATTGAGAGTACCAGAAAGGGAGGAAGAAGGAAAGCAAGTTGAGGACAGCATCCAATGAACTATAAAGGAGGATAATAAATTTCTTAATGATGTGTGGAGTGCGGTTGCATACATCTAAGGAGGTGTGGTCCAATACTTCTGAATCATATAAAGTATTCTAAGTCAAAATCACTTCAATTGAAATGTCATAAACATCAAAGATATTTTTGAAATATTATAGCAGCATAAAATTTAATTAATTTTATGAGTTCCTGTCACTATATGTCAAATTATTATTTGTTTGATTTTTTCCTGTTCCCATATTTTGTTTCCATATTTCTGTTTATTTTTTATTTTTAAAATTTTTCCCATTTAAGAGCGATGCATCTTTCTAGCTGGTATTTTCTTGTAACATAAACTATGTGATCAAGGTGTACATATGGAATCCGGCAATATTATCACCATTACATATGAAATAATAAAATAAAATCACATCAAATTTATATGTATATCATTTATAAATCAATTTAAAATATTTAAAGACTGCAAATTTTTCTTTAAAAACAAATTTTATGAAGTTATAAAGTTTCCTTTTCATGATTCTGTCATAATGCCTAGTCACTTTCATATTATTGGTTTTTATAAGATAATTTTTATAATATTAGGACATATTTATATATTTCTAGTCAAAAAGAAATCAAAATTTTAACCAAATATGTACTTATAGTGCTGTCACAGTTTTTATCTATGTACACTTAAAACTGTCAAATATGATACTAATGGATGATGCTAAAGGACAGGTTACTCTGTAAGTTCTCATCTATGGTCTTACAAAATACCACTCAGGCTCAGGGTTCAGTAATCTCAATGGGAATTTTGCTTTTTTTAAAATAAAGATTTTGGGGGAAAGAGTCTAAGGCCAAAAACCACTAGATACCTTTTCCCAAACAGTGTCTTCAGTGTCCAGTAGATTCACAGGTGCTGTTTGTGCAAGATGACACTATCCCACAGGAAAGAGCTGAGGTGGTGCATGTCTTTCAGGAACATTAATTTGGTCTAACTCACAGTGGCAGGTGGAGGTTCTCACAGGTGGGACTACTGGGTGACATTGCAATGGCCCAAAGCAACAATCTGAAGGCCAAGTTATATAGCACTAGATGCCGTATCAGATGGAAACAGATTCAACAGCACCAGAAGCTGGTGCCTGAGAAATACAGGATTTGGACATGTATCGATTATCAGATGTTACATCTGATAATGATAAAGGTGGTCACTGATTTTTAGTGTCAGTCAGCACCCATCATCAGGAAGTGGCATCAGACATTAGTTTCATTAGTTTTAATAGTTCTTCATGAGCTATCGGTATAAATCAATGACCGCCAATTTTCTGAGGCATCAGGCTGAGGCCAATACTACTCAAAAGCAAAGTCAAAAGTAAGACCAGAGTAAGACACAGTGAAAAGATCTCTATGAAGATTTATGGATATCTGGTAGCTCACAGGGCTATGCAGAGATCTGCTGAAGACCATAGAAATCATCTGCTAGAATCTTATTCAGAAGCCAGTTGCTCAATCTTTCTCTCTTCAGAGAGACTGATCCCTGAATGACTCAAGCTAGTTTCTGCCATGCCTTATATTCACTTCACATGTCCCTACCTTACCCTGATTGGAACATTTTTAATTATAATTTTCAGACAGTTCCAGTTAGCACCAGTCATCTCATTTTCATTTTTAATCCATATAGTTACCTCAAGGCCTTGACAGGCAGAAGGCTTGAACGGTTCATTGAGTTAAAATCCCATTGATCCAATTACAACCCTAGCTCCAGAGATAAACAGGAAAACACAGCACATGTCCAGACTGATTTTCATTGAAATCAAGGCAGTCTCATGGTCTGGAGGGCACAGGTTTCAGATGGTGGCTTGACTAGATAAATATCTAAAAGTTACAGAGATTGGTCATGGTTGTGACCTCATGGGTTTTTCCCACCTTTATTTTGTACTACCAACTTGTATTTTTTGTGTTTCTAAATATATTAATTTCCTTGCAACATTCGAACTATGATTTTTCACAAGAGAAACATCATAAAAGGTTAGATTTGAGATAGTTGGTCCAATATTTCAAGTTTTAGATACTCTGAATCAAATCTTTTCCAACCATGTCTATGATAACAGATATGACAATATTTGGCCAAGTTGGGAGTCCGACTACTTGAGGTATTTGTTCATAGTTTGAAAGAAATACACTTTTCTTTTTTGCCTTTGATGGAAAACGAATGATGTCAAGAAACAAAACTTAAGAAAATGAAATTAAGTAATCAATACTAAATCTAAATAGGCTAGGAAGACTTAGACAATCAGAACAAAAACAAAGTATAGAGTTAACTTAAACTACAGTATTTTTTCCTTGTTTTTGCTTCCATTCTCATTAGCATGTCTGTTTAGTCCTCCAGGTATCCAACATTAGAGAACTGATATATATATATTATATATATAATTTATATATATATTATATATTATATATATATAACTGATATATATATATATATAATTGCAGGAGAAATTATCTTGGAAAGCAGTCAAAACTAATTCATGGAAAGAATATTTAATCTTATTTTATTTTATCAAATTTCTATTAAGGGAATCTCAACTGGTGTGTGTTAAACTAAAAGAGAAAGAGAGATAGGGAAAGAATAAATAGTCAAAAAGAATTCATTCTGGAAGTAAAATCACATTCTTGTTATGGGGGAAAAAGCTCTGTAGAGCTTTCTAGAAACAGAATAACAGTTCTCCTTTATAGAATAGGAAGAACAACTGAATGAAAATAATTGTTCTTTGTAGGAATAAGAATATGAGAAGTAGTTAGCCGAATATTAGAAAATGCTTTATATCCATCCAGTATACTCTTTTCCTGATTCTGGCAGTATTATTTTGAAAACAGACATTTTTCTTCCTTATTTGCATTTTTTTCCAGTTTCTGGATAGTGTTTACATTCCTTGTCTTATGACACCTTTTCATCATCAAAAGGTAGCAATGGACGGTTGAATATTTCTCATAATGCCACCTGACAGTGATTCTCCTATATCTTTGAAGAAACCTGTGATTAAATAAAGCCAAGTAAGAAACCCAAGATTATCTCACTATTTTAACATCAGTGGACCAGCAATCTTGATTCCACCTGATATTTTAATTCCTCTTTCTCATGAAACATATTCTGGAGATTAGACCTGGGAAATATTTGCTAAGACACTAATCTCACAAAACAATCAAGAACAGAGAGTTTCTGAGTAGATCTGCAAATTCTTAAGGGTAACTTTTTAAAGTCATCCTCAATTTCAGAATCTGAGCCTTTTGAATGCACTCATGCATGTGCGCGCACACACACACACACACACACACACACAAACATCTTAAGAAGTTTCCATTAGCTATCATTATCATGAAAAATGAATTCAACCCCGCCCACACACCCGGTTCAGCAAAGCGGCCTGGCACTGAGCTCCTAGCCATCCAGCCTGCCGTGCTCCTTTCAGGGTTCAGTGAGCACAAGGGTAAGGGGGACAGGGTTAGCCAAAACCACACGCCCAATTCAGCCATGCTGCCAGGCACTGAGACCCTCGCTGCTGGACACACGGGCTGATGGGTAGGGGTGCGGCGGTTGGGGGTGGGTGCAGGGTTGCTGGTGTGGGTAGTGGGTGGTAGGGGTCATTCCCTCTGGTCTTCTCCAAATCCAGTCAACCCTCACCAGAAGCACTTAAATCAGTGATTCAACAGTAGTTGCACACGAATTTAGAGGTGAAAAACAAGAGTATTCCCGAACAACGAACTGTCAGAACCATGGGACACAGGACTATAAGAGTGATTATAGTCCTGTGTAAAAATACAACCACTGTGATCTACAATGATAGGAACGGAATTTCCCGTTCAGAGATGCCTTCAGCATGATCAAAGGACCCTCCTACTTTAGGGGGTGATGAAAGCTACAGAGAAGGGCAGTGGCTCCACAACGAACAGGACCAACCACCTGCCAGGGCCTATCTCCATCAAAAAAATTGGGGCACAAACTTTGGCTTGGAGAAATGCTCCCAAGGCCAGCAACCAGAACTACAAAACAAAGAAGGAGCAAAATATGACAGAAGGTGGGCTGGAGCAGCTAACAGAAAGAAGGAGGAGGCACTGAAAGAACACAATCATGTATGAACTAGTGGCTATCAGCAAAAAGACACTTGGCAAACTAAGCACAGGCCACTGTGTCCCAACATCCACACAAGACAAAAGGACATTGCTACAGGAAAGAAAAGGAAGAACCCAAGGGACTAAAAATTAAACAATAAATGGCAGTGAAAGAAGGGATGGCGAGTCGGCGGAGGGGGGGGTTTGATGGGGGAGGGGAGGAAGAACATCCAAAAGGTGTTCTTTTGTAAGCAAAACTTATTCAATAAAAATGTAAGCAAAACTTATTCAATAAAAATATATATTATATATATTATATATATATAAAATATATATTATATATTATATATATAAAAAGTGAATTCATTCATTGCTCAGACACCACCATTTTGAAAGCAAGGCCTACCTATACACTGTGGTTCCCCAGCAGACCCAGTAAGTACATGCCACTCATTGTTCAGACACCAGCACCTCCTAGAAGACCAGTGTCCAGCTTGGACCTCACAGGACTTGCGCTGCATTAAATAACTTCAGCAATCACCAGTACGCCCTAGTTATCAGCCCTAGACACTAGCTCATTGGGGATAGGCAAAAATCCCAGTTGGGGGTTTGTAGGTTAACTTTTTCATCAGAGGCCTCCAATTACACTTGGAAAGTATGGTCCATTTTGTTATCAGACTTAGGCCCAGGTAGGACATATAGGGTCCCTAATGCTCACCTTTTATCAACCCTCTGTTTTCCTTGGCACCAGATAATTGCCCTAGCCTCCACTACTGGGTGACCTGAAATTCCAGAAATTCAGCCTCTTAGATCCAACACCCACCTAAAAATTTCAAGCCCCAAAACAAGATCTATAAGTGCTTTTGGGGAAATCTAGCACTACTATAGATCCTATAAGACTGTAGTAGATTTTACCAGCACAAATAAATGTTAATAACAATTGGAGAAAAAAGACACAACAAAACCCCCAACTATAGCAGAACAAACCCAAAACAAACAATTGGGATAAAAAAAAACAAAAACAAAAACATCAAATGTATAACCAATCCCTCAGGGGAATGAATAAAAGCATCATAGAGAGAAAACAAAAGAGAGAAAGCCTAAGAATGGGAACAATACAAAGAAAAATTTAAAAAGGAAATGAATATTATGAGAAACACAATCAACTGAAATTTAAACATTTTTTTATTACTAAGCACTTTTTATTTATTTTTTTATTACTAAGTAATTTTAAAGTATCCTTTACATACAAGAGTTTGCTCAAATCTCTGTGGTGAAAACACTACTTTTATTTCTATTTATTTATTTATTTTTAATTTTATTCAGTCTTTAGAATTTATACAGTATCAGCAATTGGTTATTGGAAAGCCTTCCCCACCCATTGACAACCCCTGTTCACTCTGGCCACAGTCCTTGTTGTTTTTTGATCTATGTTGAGTCCTTTGGCCTCTTTGTTTTCTGTGGCAATGTCCTTTTCTTGGGTGAGGAACTGTGATCCTAGAATATAGCAAGCTGTGTTGGCAGATGTTCAATCTAATCTCTGCACTGGATAGCAGTTCATTCTCATTTGGAATCTATTAGTGTCTTCTCATTGACAGTCTTCAATCAATTGCATTATAGAAGATACTCGTTATGAAAGGCATCTGCTGAAAGCCTTTGCAGGTAGTTTCCTCTCCCTCAGATTGTAGCTTTGTGTGGGGCTGCTGCCCCATCTCTGTGACCTTCCTCTCCCATGGAATGGGGAGGGTCACCTTGCTTTTTTTGAGTTGCATATCAGCCCTTAGATTTTGGCTCATCCACTCATTGTGTGGCCTTAGGTGTGACTCTGGCAGGTGATGACTGTGATCTTTTTTCCAGTCCATTGTATGTTGTCTTTCTCACTGTTCCTTTTCTTGTGTCCCACTTGTATGTGTGCACAGGATTTTGCTCTGGTACCTCACCATTCTATCGGTCCTATGGATTATTAGTTTTCTTCTCATTCCTTTTGAGAACTAAATGGGGTGAGAGTGAAAGAGAGGGGCCACCTTTATAGTCCCTCCCCACCCTCCTTTCCCTGCTTGCTGATTCAGAGCTCAACTGGTCAGGAGGTCACTCCCTGCCCACCACACAAAAGCAAAGTGAGAGGTGGCTGAGCAGGCGAAGGCAGGGCTGTGACCCCCTCCCCCCATGCAGTGCAGCAGTGGGCAGGCCCAGAACCCTAGGTGGGTCCAGCTGTCAGGTGAAATTGAAACTTTAAATAAGCAAATAATAGAATTGCAGAAGGAAGCAAAAAATTCAGTACAAAGTCAAATAAAATAAATGGAAGAATGAGTCTGTGATCTCAAAGATGAAAAATAGGTTAGAGAAATCATTATAAAAAAGGAGAAAAAAGAGGGAAAATAATAAAAGAACACCTTGAGAATTATCTAGAACCAAGAAGAAATTACACAAAAGAATCAGGAATCCAAGAAGGAGAAAAGAGAGAGAAGTGAAATGAGAATCTATTTGAAATGAGAATCTAGTTGAGGAGAGAGTGGCGAGTTTCCCAAACTTGAAGAAGGAAATTAACATAAAAATGAAAGAAGCAAAACCAAAAAGCTGCCCGGGTGAAAGAAAAACTACAGCAAGACAATCATAGCACTCCTAAGATGTCAAGACAAAGGAAAAATAATGAACTGGAACAAGACATGCAAAAAAATGAGCCAAGACAACTCCCTCACTTAATGTAGAAAAACCAACTCAAAATGAATAAAAAACTTGGATGCAAGACCTGAAGCCAGAAGGTACATAGAGGAAAACTTGGGCAAAACCCTCCATGAATTACACTTCAGAAATTCCTATCTGGACACATCTACAACTGTTAAAAAAAAAAGTTGAAGGAAAACATAAACAGCTGGCACTACATCAAACTAAAAAGCTTTTGTACAGCAAAAGAGACAACAGACAAAACAAAAAGAAATCCAACCAAGTAGGAAAAAATTTTACCCTCCACAAAAGTGATAAGGGTTTGATAACAACGATCCACAAGGAACTCAAACAACTTAACAAAAACAAAACCAGAAGCCCAGTGAAGTGGGGAGAAGAACTGAAAAGACACCTACTAAGAGAAAATACAAATGGCCAACAGGCACATGAAAAAGTACTCAACATCACTATCAAACAGGGAAATGCAAATCAAAACCACAACAAGATACCACCTAAACCTGTAAGAATGGCCCACATCAAATAAACAAAGAACAAGTGCTGCCATGGATGTGGAGAGAAAGGAACACTTACTGCCATTGGGAATGGAAACTGGTTGGAAACCTATGTGGAGGACCCTCAAACTAATGAAAATGGAACTACTATTTGACCCAGCATTCACTTTTTTTGGGAATCTACCCAAAGGAGACCTCAATACTTACACAGAGGGACACCTGCACTTGGATGTTTATGACAGCACTATTTATAAATGCAAGGACACGGAAGCAACCCAAATGTCCCAAAACAGATGACTGAGTGAAAAAGATGTGCTATATATACACAATGGAATATTTCTCATCAATTAAAATTGACAAATTTGACAAATTTATGTTGACAAGGATGGACCTAGAAGAAATCATATTAGCAGAAACAAGTCAAAAAGTCAAAAAGAAAAAGACAGAAACCAAATGGCTTCACTAATACATGGGATATAGGAAAAACAAGCAAAAGGCCAGGAAGAAAAGTCCAAACAAGCTAACAACCAAACTAAACTACACAACCTGGTGCGGGGGTGGGAGATGGGAGAGAGCAGTCAGGGATGGAAGGTGGTGGGTGATTCCCAGGGAATACAAAGATGTGAAATATATAAGCAAACAAATAAAAAATTAAGTAAGATCATTGCAAATATAATTACATTTTTTTCAAATGTTAACTTTATAAAGGTATAATATGCATCATAATTGTAATCAGTCTATATTTTTCTGTCAAGTGGTAATTTGGGCTATGCTAGCTACTGGGAAAAGAAGCTTTTCTCCCCCTTCAAGTTGACTCTAAAATTTAAACAGTGTTACAGAAATCTCTTCTATGAATGACACTGCAAATATCTGGATAGCTTCCAGGTCTAAATGTGACTATCAGGAACTGTGTTGTTTGAAATTATATTACATCAATATAAATGCATCATCATTCTTTTTTTCTGAAGAGTGGATCTAATTAGTTTGGAAAGAGAAGCCATTACTCACGGGTGTGACATTTTAATATACATCTGAAGAGGCTACAAGGTTTTAAACTAACATCTCATTAAAAATAATTCAATAGATATAATATGATAAATAATTTCTAAGCACATCTTTCTACACTTATCAGAACTTTGTATGATTTAAAGAAACAAGTCCAGGTTCCCTTTGTTGTCCAGATTAGTCATAGATCCTTTCTCAATAGGCCACTTTGATTTAAACATATCAGAATATGTCATTTAAACCTTACCTGTACATTACTATCTTCTCATCTTATCCAGTCTTTACCAAGATGCCCCATAATGCTTTGAATATAGTTTCTCTTTGTCTGGGTCAATAAACTGCCAATTCTCACTTCAGATTTGTCCCTGATTGTTTTAAGATCTTAGGTGATTAGACTAGAGATTAGATGGATGATGATGATGATAGACAGACATGATACCTTGGAAGTTTTAACAACCTCAACAAAGCAAATATCAGTACAGTGAGTCACTCAGTGTACTTGTTTCTCAGTTATGTTTATACATTTTTAAGTACAATCACACTTTGTCTAAATAACGAATATATTTTTTATTAAAAATACTTAATTGTTAAAAAATCTTCTCAAAAATATCTGAGCCTTCAGCATGTTCTAATATTTTTACTGGCAGAAGGTCCAAGCTTAATACTGATGACTGATGTCTTATCAGGTGATGTTTGCAAAAAGTTAGAGTGACTCTGGCAACTTATTAAAACTATAAAGTTCTCAGTTGCATATTCTCTCCACGAAATATTTCCTAATACCATGTAATAGTGTTTGAAAAAAACATATATATATATTTAAATTGGGTCAATTTTCTATACCCTGATGATACTATTGCACGGTGTCTGTGAGTTCTTGTCTTGTGTCATGATATTGAAGGCATTTTCAGGAGAGAATTTTAAAGCATTTAGAAATTTCCCTGTGGAGATAGGAAGGGGGCACCAGAATTGGTACCCCTAAAAACACTTATATCTAGGGTATTTTATGCTAAATAGAACTTGCTAAGGTGTCTACCTGCTGAATGCATTCATAGAGAGGTACCTTGGTAAAGAGTAACACAGGAAGGTACTAGAAATTAACATTCATTAATATACTTCTCCTTTTCTTAACAAGCACTTTTGTCTGCTTCTTGTTGACAAGCAGATACCCTGCTCACAGACACTGGGTCTGTAAATTCCATTTTTCTATAATTTTCCTTCTGCCATCTTATTCTCTGTGGGCTTCTATTCTACCAATTGAGCTATAAACTCTCTTGCTACTTTTTCAACTAAGTTTATGAAATATTTTGAATATTTTATTATTTATAATTTCAATAATATTCACATTATCTACACCTGGAATAGACTTTATCTACAGAAACTAATTTATTTGCTCAACCATACCATGCAATTCCTTATCCATTCAAGTTTCACTATGAATTTGTGATAATTTCTCACTTAAAATTTTAGTTATCTTGGTTTTTTCACCACATCTGCAGCGATTTTTTTCGTTAAAGTCTTTAATTCCTCAAAGATATCCATGTGGGTGGGAATTAAATTAAATTTTGATACTTATTTTAATCCTAATATTTCAATATCCTATGATCACAAATATTCTTAAAGATATCTGCAATGATGATCCCTAACTAGAAGGTTGACAATTTTTCCCAGATTCATGGGAGAAACTGCTATTCACAGAAACTATTATCTTGCAAAAACTATTAAATTATAAGACTTGACAATCTAAGTGACTAGATGCATGGGATTCAGAAAGGGTAGTTTACTAGCAGTCATGAAACAAAAGCAAACAACAACAACAACAACAATAAAAGAATCTTCTTGTACAATTCATTATAGGTCTTGGTGATCATGTGATATGAATCTCTATTTCTAAGTAGTACATCTCAATAATGAGCTTAAAATATTCAATGCTTACTGCTATCCAGTCTTTGCTGTTTCATTTATAGAGCACAACCAGAATAGCACTAATTTCAACTTCAAGACACCAGTTCCTTTACCACCTGACAAGAGAGTCAGCCTACTCTTTGATGTTTTAAAGTCAGGCAATGACTTTTCTAACTATAAAAATCTTAGATGACATCTTGTCCCAATTTAGGATATTTGTCTTTCGTCTATATGAAAAGTCTATTGTTTAAGGTAGTTAGATTTATCAATAATCTTTTTTTATGTGAAAACTTTAAAATGATTAGTATGAATAACAAGAAAAGGGAAACGAGAATAATTTCCCAATAAAAGACCCAATGTTACCTATTCCCTTTTAGGGAAAAGCCTAGGCAAACAGATTGGTCTGTATTAGGGCCAACCGCTTGCCACAAGTCCTCTGGCAGGGAATCAAAGGAAAGAAGTAGATGTCTGGGACAAAAGAATCAAAGACACAGTAAAAAACCAAGTTAAATTGCCATTGCCAATCTCCCCATAGGTTTTATATGCACATCTCTTCCAATGGTCTATATCCTCAATGCAATGCACCTCCTTCATTGTTTCCCAAGTGCCTGTTGCAAATGCAATGCTGAGACATAACTGTGGCTTAATCTTCACACGTCTCTCTTCTCCACATGTCCCTCTTTCAAGTTATTTTTAGCTTCTTGCAGTGCATTAAGTGGGCATGGGACTTGAAACCTTATCTTTTTAAATGACACTATTATACTTTCCATACCTTTTCTGGAGTTCCCTGTCAAAAGATACCTGGAAATTTGTGCTTTGGGGACCTCAGCAACCCTGAGTTGGGAAAACCCTATTGGGTAGTGCACTTACCCAACATAAAGATAGGTAACGTTGTTTCATTGGAAAGCTGATATCCTTTCTTTTCTTGTTTATGCAATGTATGTCAGAATACCTTCAAAGTGTGCAAATTTAGGGGCCCTGGTGAATCAGACCTGGAGTTCAGAGTCAGATCCAGGATCCTTTGGTTCTGTGAGGTCCTTGTCTCAGTGAGGAAAAATACAATGTATTTTTTCTGGAAGTTCTCAGAGAAGAGAGGGGTCTTGAGTGTGTAACCATTGTTGGGGCAAGAAACAGAGATTTAAATATTATTTTATTTGGAATGGAAACAGTATCTTGTTATGTGTGTTTCTCAGAATGACAGTTCTAAAATGGGTTCTTTTCTTATTTGTTTCATCCATTCATCATCTATTGGGACTGCAGTCTCCTTGAATGGATGAATCTGATTCTTGGAATGTATGAAGTATTACTCCTAGCAAACAGGTACTTGTTCTGAGGTAGGACCAATAGTAGAGTTTCATGTTTTCATAGGTTTCATTGACTGGAAGGTGTTTGATTCTTAGAATGGAAAACAGTATTAATCTGAACAACACAGTTGTTTGTTCTAAAGATGGGCCAATTCTTGGGCTTTCCAAGGTATTATTTTAATTGGGTAATCCCCTGGGAAAGGAGAGATTCCAGATTTCTTGCCCCTCATAAGGAAGAGTGGAGTTGAAGGGGGAAGAGAAGCTAGGCTGGGAGAAAAAGAAAGAAGAAAACAAAAGACCAGCAAGAGGTACATGGATCAGAGACATGTAAAGGAAGCTGCACCTACTTCTCAGTCTTGGGATTGTCCCAGAAATTTGAGTGACATAGGAGATATTTGAAAGGGGCAGAGGTGTGGGTGAGAGACCCATGGGAGGTTGACAATGGCAATCTTTATCTTGACATGGATTTTGATTAACTTTGGATTTTCTCCTTTCCTTTCAGACTTGCCTGGCATCTTTTGCTCCTTTCCAAAGGGTTCCCACCAGAAGGTACCTTAAATTTGTGGCAAGCATTCAGGACTTGACTTCCCTGATTTGGGCTGACACTGTTTGACTGGGCATTTATCTGTAAGGGGATGGGTAACTTTGGACATTTGATTGGAAACTATATTCTTTCTTTTTTTCTTCTCTTTTTCATACCAGGTTCTATGGGGGACTGAAACTCAACCCAGGAAAGATCCTAACAGTTAAATGGCCATAGTCTGAGTTCCTTACCTGCAAGATTACTGAGGTACAAGGAACAACAATAATGAGATAGTTTAATATATAAAAAGATATACAAAGTCACTGAGGTCACAAGTAGCCAGTTATCTTAACCCTGGTTTTGTCCAGTGTTTAAAAGTATTTAGCAAAAGGCATCCAAGATAGAATCTTCCCAATGAAACTGGGTAACAAAACAAGCAAAGCAGGGTACTTAACTAGACTTACAAGTGGGACCAGTTGGCCCTTTAAACCCAGCTACTCCCCAAGTTCTTTCCTAGCCCATGCCAGCAGCAAGACCAAGCTTCCTTAAAAGAGGCATACACAAAACTTATTGACTAAAAAGTGAAAATAAAAGAGGCATACACAAAACCTATTGACTAAAAAGTGAAAATAGGCAAGAGTTACTGAGGGCACAAGGGGGTCCTTGGTAATCTTACCACACAGTTCAGTCTCTAAGTCCAAAGAGCTGCAAGTCCTTCAGCCATGTGCATCCAGAAAATGGCATCTGTTCTACCTTCAAGTCAGCAGCAAGAGTGAAATCGAATGAAGTTATTAAAATGGTATTATTGATCCACCTTCAAAAGGCAACACAGCTCCAGCATGTGTTCCTGCTCAACACTGAAGCAACCTGAACCACACTCAGTTGATACAGCAACAGCAATCACTTTATATGTCTCACACTGGCAACACTCCAAATTCTCTTCAGGTCCTCAGACAAATTCCAAGTCTTTCAGTTTCCAAGTTAAAGCAAATTTCGAAGTACTGAGTTTTCAAGTTGGCTTACACAGTCCATAAGTTTCTCCAGAGTGCTTCCCTAGACTCTCTACTGTCCTGGGCTGGGAATGGAAGCCCACGTGTGGTTCCCTTCTTTGCCCCAATGCCACACATGGCAGCAACTGCTGCGGGGCCCCCAGCCTACTTGCTGTGCTACCACTTTCTGCTTCCTGCTTTACAGCTGCACTGCTTCCTAAATCCTCTCTCTCCATCTCTCTCATGAGAAACTCTAGGTTTCCCTTCTCTGAGTTTCCATCCACTAGGGCAAAATGGTACAACCCTGCATTACCATAGTGGGGTTACAGCCTCAGATTTCACCACATGACCCTTGTCACCACTACTTCAGAACTGGGTTAAGTATCCAAAACAAAAGGCTACATTTCCAAACTTGCATCATCCCATCAATAAATGCCTGGAACAAGTATCCAGAAAAAAGATAATGATGGTATCTTCACCTCTTTTATTTCTTCCCATCTCTGGAACAAGTATCCAGAAAAAAGATAATGATGGTATTTTCACCTCTTTTATTTCTTCCCATCTCTGGGAGGTTCACATCTGCTGCATTAACCATTTTTGTCTCTCCTCATCTTTGGGAGGTTTGTGACAATTGTTCCTTAGCTCTGTGAGGTTCAAAATGGCAGCCACCTGCATCTCCAATCTGGAGGCACTTGCTTTGGCTTCAGTCCTCCCTAAGACTTGCCTTTTATTTCCAGTTACCTTTTCTTTATTGAACATACTAATAAAATTATTTTCTGTTGAAGTTCTTATAAACTAAGGTATATTTTGTTCGGACATGGTAGGTGACAGAATTAATTTAGAGCAGGCAGATTTGGGGGGGTCCGAGCTTCCCTCATTCTGTCCTATCACACTACCTCAAGGATGAAACTGCCTCTGCCCCATCTGACTGCCTGCTTTCACAGCTTGCTTCCTCCTTTCTGGTACAACTCTCAAACTGAAACAAGCAGGTTTCATAATAACAAAGGGATTTAAGTCATTTGTTAGTCCTGTTGGGAAAGTTGGTTTCTCCACAAACTGACTACTTTACACATGTGTATTTTGTTCTTTAGTATTTATCTGTGCTTCAGATATATGTAGATTTGCCCCTAACCCTCAGATTGGGGGGGGGGGTTACCTTGGGGAAACTGCACATACTTGTGCAGTTTGTTTTTAATGATTACTGTGGAGGTTTGATTTTGTGTTGCCTGTGTTAGCAAATAATTTTACTCAACAATTGAAATCATGTGGTTGGAGAAAATATGGTATCTATTTCTATTTCCTCTTGTCTCCAAGATGGTATTTGAGGCTGTGTGTCAGGTTACACTGGAATTTAGTGTTCTGATGATTTTTTCCTTTTTGTCCCCTTCTCTGTATGTGTCATCCTTTGTCAGCATACATTCAATTTCATGACTTTGAAAATTTTGGGGATTTTGTGACTACTCACTGATCTCTACCTCAGGGAATATTGCATGCCAGCAATGTAGCACTATTTCTTTGAATTAGCAAATTTGTGCTATCAGGTTAAGATGAAGGAGCCTTTATGATTGAGAAGTAATTGATAATTGCTGGCATCCCTCCTGTATTCCTTGAGGGTCAGGATTAGAAAAATTAGAGTGTTTTTATCTGGATTAAGTGTAAAGGAGGTTGCTACCAGGAATTTTGTCTACACTAATTGTTTGGGACACATTTGCATTTGAGTTCTTGAATTAGTTTGATTGCTAGTAAATGAGGGCCTCTACTGAGGGAGGCCTATCTTTTAAACATTCTATTTGATGATTAAAACCCTGAACCTCTAAGTTGGTGGGCAGTCACCTGTGACATGTTTTTGCATGAGAATAACTGAAATGGGTTTTATAAATGTGTTGTCCTTCCCTAATTTGAAAGACTTAATATGTACTTTGATTTTGATTTTTTTGTTTTCAGCTTCTGTTCCACGAAATCTTAGGATTTCAGGCTTGGGAAATAACGGAACTAAGGAGATGGTTTCTTTGAAAGTTGATTTTTGTTATTTCAATTTCTGTATAAGATATGTAACAGTGTTCTGCCCAGAGAGGGGAGGTTCTGAAGCAAGGCTACATGATACAAGAGCAGAGCCCAATACAGTGCCCAATACAGTGCCAGTTGCTGTCTGATTTCTTCACACACGCAGTTTCAAGACCACGTATACTCATGCAACAACAATAATGGGATTTACTTAGCAAACAGAACAAACAAAGAGTTATTAAGGCCATCTAGCTCTCCTGAGTTAATAACATTGTTCAGAAGTCCCACTCAATCCAAGATGGTGCTGTCCCACCAGGAGGGGCTGAAATACCTGGCAGCTGGAGGTCCTCACAGGTGGCATGACTAGATGATGGCACAGAGGTCTACAGTAGCTGTCTGAGGGTCAAGATCAACAGCACCAGATGCTGTGACAGACAGCAGCAATGGCAGCAGCACCAAAAGGTTGCGCTGCACAATCCAAAAAACAGTTCTGTGAGATCCCCAGGCTCTGCCTCTCACCCTTAGTAGATTTCCCAGGTATTTGCAGTGACAAAGACCAGAGAGAACTCAACCTCACAGTCACTGAGAAACCTTTAGGCTTCCCTCTGCAGGTCAAACATCAAGACTTCTACTTCTAGAAGCCAGGTACCAAGTGTGACAACTCTAGGCTGAGGATCAGCATCCTGGGGGTGGATCCAGGATACCTCCTATGGTCTTTACATTTCTTTTTCAGAGTTCCACCCTAATGGGATCATTTTATTTGGCCTGTTCAAGCTGAACATGCTGCCTGAAGACACGAATGCCTGCCTACACCAGCAGCCTTTGGTAAACACCACTTTCTCCTGCTTCCCAGGCAGACAGCTGTAAAACACCAGCCTTGCCTTGTCATTCACCCTATGTGCGTTGGCAACATATTGGTTTATCAAACTTTGGAAGTTTGGTTTCATGTAAATTGTTTCTTGTGTTAGTAGGTAACTAGAATTTCCAACAATTTTTAAAAGAAATTTGCTGCTTCCTTTTGCACCTATCTTATGAAGATGATGTCACTCCTTAAAGCTAATGTACCAGCTTCCACTTCCTTAAAACTTACTTCTGCAACTTCCTCACCTTTCTGCTAATAAGCAGACAGAATGAGGGTAGCTTAGGATCTCCAAACCTCGCACTAAATGCTTTTTGTTCTCTGCCACATCAAGACAAAACATGATTAGTGCATATAGACCTTAAATGAAAAAAACGCTAATACAATTAGTGTACAAGGAAAAAATAACTGTGTCATGAAAAGAATAATATAATTTAAAATAATTGCCAGTTAAATGCCCAAAATTACCCCTACCCTGTGGATAAATTCTTAGCAAAACAGGTTCACCCCAAAGCAGGGTCTGAAAACTTGTCACAAGTCTATGATACCTGGTGGTAGGAAATCATGGGAAAGGGGCAGAGTGGGACAGTAAATTGGAAGGAAAAGAGAAAAATAAAAATACAATTCAAGATTTGGTATTGTCAGCCTCCCAAAGGGTCTCTCACCCATTTCTCTGCCTCTTTCAAGTGTCTCTTTCCAGATTTCTGGTAGAAGTCCAAGAACAAGAAACAAGTACGGTTTCTTCTTTAACTGTGCCTGGTCCTTGTGTCTCCTCCAAGTTCTCTTTTCTCTGCTTCTCCTTCTTCTCTGTCCTTTTCCCAGTTTCCAGTTCTGGGTCTCTGCTCACGTCCACCTTTTTTTAGGGGCGGGGGTCAAGGAATTGGAACATCTCCTTTACCTGGTGATTACACAGTTACAAACTTTAATAGAAATGAAGAGAGTTAGGATCATCTTCTGGATTAGACTTTGGCTTAACAAAGTCACTCAAATTTTCCCTACTTTAACAATTAAGTTGTTTTGTATTTTTTTTAGCAATTAAGTTGTTTTGTATTTTTTTAGCATTCATCAGTTCACTGAATTAAAACTTTATATTGCTTTTAAGATTTGCTTTTTAAATGCACACCTTGCCTAAGGCATAAGAGACCTAGCATTTAGCCCTATCTCAATTTCAATATGCCTTACTCATTCTTAATAGTTTCTAGTTTTCAATTTAAAATCAAACACATGATCTTCCTTTCACTGAATTATTTATTGTTCACGGACACCATTGTTGGGTTGTTAATTGACCTAATGTCATATTTTTGCCTTTCAGAGACTAAAAAACCCCACAGAGATAAAGGAAGATAGGCAAATAATCAATCACTGGAGCAAACATAATTTTTTAAGTTCAGTGGTTTATGTGAACATAATTTGTGCTTCTCTAAAGCAACTATAATAGTAATATCAAAGATTACTGACAACAGAGCACCATAAGAGATAAAATAATGAAAATGTTTAAAGTATTGTGAGAATTATTAAAATGTGTCACAGAAGAATCAAGTCAGCTCATGCTGCTGAAAGAATGGTGATAATAGTGAAGCTGGGACCCCAGTATAGGCAGTATTACCAAAAGAACTGTTGCTAGGGTTGGGGACTACCCTTTTTTAGTTTTTGTCAGTGTGGTTCTTCTGCCTGAGCTCGAGCAGCTGCCCAGAGATCAAACAGCAATAAGGTTTATTTATAGTCAGAGCAAAACAAACTAAGAGTCTAATAGCCCACACCGCACAAGTACCCCAAGCAGAAAGGAGCCCAACTTATGCTTCTCGGGGAGCTGCATAGGGTTGACCTCAGTCCTCAATCACCAAGTTCCATCCTTGTCCTTTGGTCTCCTTTACTCTCAACATGAGGTTCAGGTTTTGTCTCTCAGGATTGCAGGTGGCTCAGCACTTCCTCAGGGTTGCCTCTCCCCCTCACAGTGCTCCAGACCCTTTGGGCAGATGCTGGGAGAGCCCACAAGACTCCACATTTGGGTCCTTTTCCCTCAGGCGTCAACATTCCTTCCCCAGCAAAAACCCTCAAGAGAGCTCCCTGAACTTCCTCCTCTCTCTCCAAAGTCCATGTTCCTTTTTTTTCATATCTATTTTTTTTCCCTCTAAAAACCAAAGGCTCCAATTGCCCTCTACACACCCTCCAGGTAATACATTCCTCTGGGTCCACACCTGGAATTTGCAACAAGTAAAAGCACCTTCCTGCTTAAGCCTCTTTATCTGTGTTTTTCAGACACAGCTGATGGCATCAATGCCTAGATTTCAATACTGGCCATATTGGGGTCTGGACTTCTTTAGGACTTTTATGTAAGGTTTACATATGTCTGTAATTTGTAAATAGCATAATACATGTGAAGTAAAATGAAATAGAGTACAATATATAAAATATATAGAATAATTCTTACTAAAATTGGAACAAGAAATAGTTGCCTTATTTTGACTTTTTCATTGTACGTTGTCCTGAAAAGAACACTGAGGCAACAAAAATGTAAACGTTAAATATGTATGTGTATATAGAGACAGGAAAATAAATACTTTTTATATACTACTGTTTACATTGTAAAATACATAGTTCAACAGAACTCACAAAAATAATTTAATACAAGATGAGCAAGTGAGCAATGTAGCAATGACATAAAAACTGCTACTATTCTATACTCCTGCAATTGAAAATATATTATTTAAATAGATTTAAAAAAAAAGACTTGTAAGTTCAAGGCTTTAAGTGTAAAAATCACAGATTCCCTTTTCATTTGAACTAAAGGAATTGGTTCTATATTTCATGGAAAAATATATAGCCAAGAATAGGGAGCACAGTTTTAAAGAATAAAATATGAAACATTACCTGCTAAAATTCAAAATCTTCTACAATGCTTAACAGTGAAAATGTTGTTACTGTGGTGTGAATGTAAAGAAATAAGCCGATATGGAATGAGTAACTAAAAAAATAGATACATATACTTACAAACTTAATGCTTAATGGGTCATTTTTACTAATCAGTAGTAAACAATGATCTATCCAATAAGTGATGCTGGGGTAACTTGTTATTAGAACTTTTTAAGAAAATGATATATAGTGATGTCCTTTTTTATTTGTTTTGTCTTGTTTTGCTTAAAAACAAGATACATCATTTGTATGTTCATACACTAATTTCTAAATCTGATGATAGTTTCAGTACATTCCGATAAGAGAAGTAACATCCCTGGTCACTGACATAGTTGAAGTCTCTATTTTCTCACTGAAATCTCTGAGCTATTGTTGAGCTTGGATCTGCACCTGTGTTTCAAGTTGCTGGGAGTTTAATCTTCAGGTGAGGAGATCATGAGACATTAGAATATATTGGATGAGACTTTTATAATCTTTTATTGTAGTTTTTATAAAACTTAGGGTGCTCTAACAGTTGCATTCACAGAACAGCCTCACAAGAATGTTCTGAAATCTAGGTAGGTATAGCTATTTGCACTATTTGGTATACATGGAAGGGATACCTTTTGAAACTATTTCTGTATTTTCTCAATTCAATTAGATCTGCTGTTTAAGACTCAAATTTAGTCTGTGCCTATAATATGAGTGCAAAAAAAATGGAAACAAAAGAAGACTGCCTCTTGAGTTTAAGCATAGAATGCTTGGAGAACTGCGGGGTAGAATGTCTGGATACAGATCAGCAACAATTCTGCCATCTGGAAGCTTTAATACCCTACAGCTAGACACTTTTAAAAAACTGCTCATCCTTTACGGTAAACTTAGCATTTTTGCTGTTCTGGCAACTATGCACTTGGTATGCAGGCTCCCTCTGGCTATTAAGCTATTCTTGTCAGATTACCTCCTGTTCCAGACAGACTGGAGCCTGTGGAGTGAGGTTCTGGCTGGGTGCAGCATGCAGCAAGCCTGTGCCAAGGTCAGACACAGCTGGACACTACTCAGGTTGCATTTTCTGGAAATGTGGTGAACTTGTAAAAAGTAGCAGATTGGGAGAATTCAAATTTGGGGGCAGTAAAAATTATAAGCCAACCTTTTATATAGAGAGTGAGGGGAGAAAGAATAGAGAGGGAAGAGGAAAGGAGGGAAAGAGGAAGACAGAGACAGAAACAGAGACAGAGAGGAAAGAGAGGGCAGAAGCACATAGAAAATCTGATTATGGAGCAAAAAATTAAGATGGGGAAAATCTGGTTCTTCACTGAATTTTAAGCAAAGACCAAGTTTCTATTAAATATGAAATTGTAATATATAAACAGCAATGATATTAATATAAAATAATATATATGATAATAAAGATAAATCCATATATGTTGATAATGAAATAAACATATGAGAATAATTTTACAAATTTGTTCTCAGAAATTCACTGACTTAAGCAATCAATTCATTTTAGGCAACCATGAGTGAGTGCTTTCCAGTTGTGAATTGGCAGTTATACTCTGACTATAGAGAAACCAAACAAAAGGTCAGACGAAGACAAATCTTGAAAGCTGACCACAGATCTGCAGCCACACTGGACTGTGATGATGGCTACCTTTAGGAGGCTCTGTTGAGGTGGGAGCAAACGGGAGAGGACTACTGGGACTTTGGTGGTAATTATTGTGATATACACTTGTAGAGATATATACCTATTTCCTTAAAGTATACACACTGATGTAAATCAACATTATCTCAGTAACTATAAAAATAACCTAAGACCAAAGGTAACTGCAATAAACAGGAGTATCAAGATACCAAAATTAAAGAACTGTCATAGAGAATAATGTTCAATGAATATACACTACTCATTCAATGAATAAAAAATATATATATAAGTACCTTATATTTATATATTTTGACATTCAAATGATTCAACCCATATATTTAGAAGAATAACAAGGTAAATTAAATAAACAAATGTCAATTCATAGTTAAATGTCATTCTTCTTCACTCATATGATTACTGAATTTCTCTAAAAGACCTCCTTTGAAACTACAAAGATGGCTGGCCTAATGCTTAAGTGTCCGCAAGCTGTAGGTCACTAAAGGGTCCGTAAAATGACAAAAACCCAGAGGCAGAAAATACTTTAAAAAATAAAGGTATTGGTATTTCTTATATTATTTTTTCCTAGATTTGAAATTAAGACAATTGCATATCTTTAAACTTAATACTTTATAGAGCATATCTAAATGATATATAATTTAATGTGCATAAACTGTGCATTACTATCATAGGGTTGATTTTTTGTTGTGTACCAAGAAAATGTTTTCCATTCATCTCTCTCAGTCTATCAAGATTTATCTTACAGACACATCTTAAAGAACATGGGACACCTCATGCTCTCTAGATCATGGACTTGATAAAACTAGTGCTTATACATTTCTCCAGGGGTGGAAGAAATATGATTCACCTTTGCAACACAAGGTCTTGTGTAATTAGTTGTCTTGTGAATTTTTGCTTGATAAACTTCAAAATGATATTTAATCTAGGAGTGGATAATAACTTTTGAGATTGAATTATTAATACAATTATATTAAAACTATTATATTAATCTCAATACCTTCATTCTTAATCAAAGGAAAACATATCATTTTTTCAGAACCCTAAATCTCAACTACAGAAGATAAAAAATACTGATATCCTTTCAGAAATTAAGAGAACCTCAGAATTTAAAGTGTTATACTGTTCGCTAGGGTTTATATCATAATCATTCTTACTTGAATGTTAACCCAGAAAGAAAGGATTGAAAGGATCGATTTATAGTACTCATTGTCCTACTTTCTTTTCTCAGATTTTTGCACTCTCACCTTATTAAATTATTTTTAAATTTAATATTTAATATTATTTTAAAAGGGAAAAATCTTTTAAAAAGTTATTAACAGATAATAATATCAACAAAAGTAACAATTGATCAATGCTTGTGGTTAGCAAGCTTTATCCATCTTGGCAGATCATACAGCTCATTTTATAAAGTGTGTTGGAGATGTTAGATTGTCAATAAATGTCTAATGATAATAATATAAATAAAAACACTTGAAACATAAATACTGTTTAAAGTTTTATTTTGGCTTAAATTTTAAAATAAAAACAAAATCTGTAAAATCATTGCAATAATAATGACAATAATTGCCAATAATGAAGTGAACTTCTGAGCTTTGTATTGAGATTCAAAGAATATTTTTGCTTGGAAGATATAATTTTTGCTCAATATTACTCTAATTTTTGAATTTTCTCAAATTTCATATAATATTCTCAGTTATTTATTTTTAGTCTAGTTACCCTCTACTTATAATCTTAGCTCTTTTTTATATATTACTATTATTAATAATATATCCTACCATGTAGTTCATATTCTCAACAAATTAATAACTATATTTTAAAAATTAAAATATTTTCTAAGGTAATGTTTTATAGCACTGTATATATTCTGAATGTAGTGTTTCATACCTCTTCAAATGCATGTTCAACACCATGCCCAACACCAGAATATCTTCTACAATACCTGCTCTTGTTACTATCCTCTAATCTCCCAGTCTTCCTCTCTGAAAGCTTAAATTCTGTCAGGTATATAGAATTTGATTTGGTTAAAATATGTTCCTTTATTTTCTTTCTACATATTTCATGTACAAATGAAATAATCCTGGATTTGTCATCCTCCTTCTTACTCATTTTGGTTAGTATGATTTCCCCTCCCTTTACATCTCTGGAGTCACAGATAGCAATATTTCTTTTCTTTTTTTTTATTTTCTTCCCTTCCCTTTTCTTATAATAAGTAGTATTCCATTGTGTATATATACTACATCTTTTATCAATCATCTGTCAAAAGATCATTTTTGTCACTTGGCTAATGTAAATAGTGCAACAGTGAACATACATATGCATATATCCTTTGAAATAGTGTTTTGTATTCTAACCAAAGTATTATTTCTAGTATTAAAAATAGATTATTTCTAGCATTAGAAAATTCTAGAAATAATTAGTGCTTTTGATTGGAAAGGAAAAGGAATCCTTATATATTATTTGTAGAAGTATAGATTGGTCCAACCCATGTGTATAACAGAATGAGGGTTTCTAAAAATTTTAAAATAGATCTATCATATCATTAAACAATTCTAAGTCAAGGTATCTATTCACAGAATGTTTTACATTTCAAAAATTAAAGTTATTATATTTTATCAGTGCCAAACACATAACTGGTCTAATGGGAGATATTTACAATAATTTATAGGTAAGTTAGTCTATTAATATATTTCTATGACTTGATAATAAGATGCTCAGTGGTGATTACATTTTATATTTATAACAATGAAGTGAACATAAAGTTGAAATTTTTGTCTGAGCTTGATTTTTTTTGTTTGAATCTATCACTAGTATTTAATTAATTTATTTATTTACTTATTTATTTATTTATTCATGTATTCATTCGTTTCGTTCATTCATTCATTCATTCATTCATTTTGAGACTAGGTCTCGCAATTTTTGCCTGTGGAACTGCAGGCTCACCTGCCTGGAGTACCACAGACTCACAATCCCCAGCCTCAGCTTTCCAGATAGCTGGGATTACAGGCACGCACCACCACATCCAGCTATAATTTTTTGGAACTAGGTCTCATTACGTGCCCCAGGCGGGACTCGAACCGCCATCCCTAGCCCCAGCCGATTCATAGGCTGAAGTTTACAGGCACGAGCCACCGTGCCCGGTTTTGTCACTAGTATTTTTAATGTCTGATAAATGGTTGCTTTATTTTAGCAGTTATTATGATTCATATCAATGGCAAAAATCGCACATAGTTGGCTTAGAATATACACTATTAAAATTGTCTCTTCATCAGAAATTATATTTTCCTTCACTTTAGAGTTCAAAACTGCTGTATTGGTTCAGGAAAGGCATATGACAAATGAAGATGCACTAATTAGTAATATCTGTATTACTGAAAATGCTCAATCAACTTTCCCACATTTTCAATGAGATAAATAATTTTAAGTATATTCATTTTTATTCATATTTAAAGTAGCATCTTAACAAGGCTCAGGTAAAAGTCTTAAAATTAAAGTATGTAATAATAATGCCTGCTACCCATAGGTTTCAATCTTTTGTAAATTTTCTGCATATTCTTAAGTAAGAGGAATATCTATTATGGGACCCATGCTTTAGAAATGTCTGTATGTCCAAAATAGTTAATATACTATTAACTATAATAATAATGCTAGTGAAAATATGGATGACACTTAACTTTAGAATTTTTCAGCTCAAGGGTATAATGTACTAAAATTATAAACCTTCCATTTAAGAACAACATCATTATGCCCCACATAATAAGACATATGAATCCACATCTGTAAAGCAAAAGAGCATGAACTAAGTGAAAAAAAAAAATTGAAGGTTGTGGTTTGTGATCAGACTGGAATCAGACATTGCTTGTGAATTTGAAGAGTTAAACTACAGAATAGAAAAAATATATTTACTATCTAGTTTTTCTTCTTACATATCAGGATTGAAATAGAATCTTGCAAAACAAACAAAACCAAAAGCAAGTATCACTTCTCAACTGAGATAATTTCCATTTCCCTATTTCCTTTTGAAAATCAGCCATTCTTGCTTATCTGGAGAAACAGTCATTTGTTTAAATTGATGTGAAAATTTGTCTTATTTTGCAAATTATACAATCTTTAAAAATGAATGCAAATATATGATATAGAGATGAAACATTCAAAAGATATGAAGTTTATTCTTAACATAGTCATCTTGTGGACATTGAGTATTAAAATGTAATCGATTGCAGTTTTAGCAAAATATTTATTACGATTTATGTTTACAAAGATTCAACTATTCAATTTAAACATGCATACTCCCTTTTAATTTGCATTTGACTTTAAAATTGATAGATAATTTTGAAGACAATGTGAAAAATAGCAACATATTAAATAAAATAATTTATTATTTTAATTTTAACTTTACTATTTAATCAACCATTTTTGCATTTTGAACACTCACAAACTTTTATTCTTTTATGTCATTATCACTGGCAGTGGTTTAGACAGACTTCTTATGTTACTGATCTCCCTCTATCCTGATTAATAGAATCCAAATTCCCTACACAGAGACTAGCCCCCCCCTTTTGTGTAACCTTTGCTTTAGAAAATATGTAATCATATATATTTTATGTATTTGAAATGTATATCTTTTTAAAGAGATTCTTGCTCAAGCTACAGCTCAGGATTGTCTTTTTCAAGGGCAGGAGTGCCATCTCTTTTAAATATAAACATCAAAGAAAATAATATATATAACTCTCCATTTGTATGGGATAATACAGTCTAGTCCATCTTTCTTTGGTTCTACCTCCTTTCATGAAGATATGAGAAAGATTACTTTTCTTCTGGATAAGGATAATGAGCAAACCGAGATGTTTGCTCACAGATCCCTGCCTCATCCTCCTGGTCCGCTTTAATCCAAAACCTTAAAATACTCTAGTCTTATTGTTTGTTTGTTTTACTGGAGTTTCTCAAACTGTTCAGGTATCTTTCCTCAAAACAGAAGCTTGAAAAAAGTCATTCATACCTGTTTAACTTTGTTTTTGTTTAAAGCAAATTACGCTTTGAAAAAATTGCCACCAGACCATATGTGAATCACCGTAATTAAATATAATTATCTTTGATTAATTTGATGATGGCAATTAGAGTGGCCGATTTTAAAAATACTTCATACTGTTTATTAAGACTATCTTGGTTAAAGCACTTTATTGGATTCAGAAATATGGGATCTTTCATCATCGGGTAAATGTTATCGACTACATCTACTACCAAGGTACCGGTAGACTTCCACAGATGTCAAGGTGTCTAGGGCTTCTTTTTTTATTTGTTTTGTCTGATTTTTTCCCTTTTCTATCTTTTATATATGAATAAATCATCTGTTATTTGACTTTCTTCTCCTGGGTTATTTTGTTTTTCATAATATCTAATCTATGTTGTTGCCATTGCAAAATTTCATATTTTAATATGTTTTCATATTTTAGTTGTAGGTAACTATTTTTTTAATTTACTCATCTGGCCTTTGACACTGTTCACATCCATGACTTGGCTAATGTGGCTATTGCTACGAACAACATACAATGTGCTTTTGCATTTTTTTGGAGTGAAAGATCTGAATCATACTATAATTTTGAAAATATTTTGAGAAACCACTATACTACTTTTCATAAGGGCTACATCAGTCTACATTATCAACAAAAAAAACATACAATGAGTTATTTTTCTTGCAATCATATGGATGTTTCTGGAAAGCACTTGTTATCTGTGCTCTTTCTTGTGGGGGGCCATTCTCACAGGTATGAGATGTTTTCTCATTAAAAGTTTGATTTGGGTTCCCGGATGATAAGTTATAATAACATTTTTATATGTGTTTATTGACCATTAACACATAAAAAACTTTCTTCTTTGAAGAAGTGTGCACAGAAATTAGCTTATTTTTTAAATGGGCTATTTGTTTTCTTTCTTGCTGAACTGTATTAGTTTTACATATTATCCTCTTGTTAGAGTAGGATATGCAACCATCTCTCACATTTTAATTCTAATGATCATTTCTTTTTAGTCAGAGGTAGTCTTATTTCTTAACTTTTACTCCCCACTCCCCACATTTCATTAAGAGAGGACTCCTCAAATATATAAATGAGTCTAATGCTTTAAAGTATCTTTCCTATGTTTTCTTCTATTGACTTATGGTTTCATATCATATATCTAAATTTAAACCATTTTGAATTTTTTTTCTGAAATAGTAAATAACTTTATTTCTCTTCAATGTAACTGACTTTTCCCAAAACTATTTGGTGAATTGATTTTATTGTTCCATTATAAGCTCTTGGTTCCTTTGTCATAAATTAGTCCATATATGTGTAGTCTAATAGGATTTCCTATCGCCTATATATACCTCTTGGATCCTTTATCATAACTGTCTAATGTCTGTATGAAGTGTGGGTTTATAACTAAACTCAATTCTATTCCTTTTATCGGTACATCTATTTTTATCCCAATATTGCTTTGATTAGCATGGTTTTGTAGTTTAGTTTGAAATATGAGATATGAAAGCTACCTTTTCCTCTCTCTCTTTCTCTCTCTCTCTCTCTCTCTCTCTCTCTCTCTCACACACACACACACACACACACACTCTCTCTACCACATCTTTTTTGCCATTCATCAGTTTTGGAACATTTGGGTTGTTTCCATATCCTGATTATTGTAAATAGTGCTGCAATGAAACCCAAGTATAGGTTTCCTTTTGATTAGATTTTTATAGTTTTTGGGTAAATTCAAAGGAGTGGGATTGCTGGATTGAATGGTAGTTACATTTTAGTTGTTTGAGGGTTCTCCAAACAGCTATCCATTGTGGTTAAAGCAGTTCACATTCCTACCAACAATGTTATAGTGTCCCTTTCTCTGCACATCCATGCCAGCACTTTTTGTTGTTCATTTTTTTGAGATGGGCCATTCTTACTGGTGTAAGTGATATCTCAGTGTGGTTTTGATTTGTAGTTCCCTGATTATTAGTGATATGAAGTATTTGTTTCATGTTTATTGGCCATTTGTATTTTATGTAGAAAACCAAAAAAAAATCTACAGAAAAACTAATTTGAAATAATAAATCAGTTCAATAAGATAGCTAGATACAAAATCAATATACAGAAATCAGTGACCTTTTTATAGGCAAAAAATCAGTCAAAAGAAGAAATTAAAAAAACCCACTAATTGATTTACCATTATACCACTGAAAATTAAATACCTGGATATAAACCTAACAAAAGAAGTGAAGAATCTATATAAAGAAACTTAAAAAACATTCTTAAAAGAAATAGAAGATGACATAAAAAACTGGAAAGACATTTCCTGCTCATGGATTGGAAAAATTAATTATCAAAATGGCTAGTCTAACAAAAGCCATCTACATATTCAGTGCAATCCCCCCCCCAAAAAAAATCCCAATGATATTTTTTAAAGAGATAGAACAAAAAATATGAAATTGATCTGGAATAACAAAAGACCTTAAAACTGAAAACCCTCCTGACCAAAGAAGAGAAAATGGAGGTATTAAAATCCCAGTCTTCAAATTATATTATAAAACCATAATAATTAAACCAGCATGATGCTGGTAGAAAAACAGATATTCAGATCAATGGAACAGAATTGCGTGCCCAGAAATAGAAGCACACATATATGGTCAACTAATCTTTTACAAAAAATATACATTAGAACAAGGACAGCCTAAGTCCTTGCTGAATCTGTTTTCTAGCCTGATTGATCCACTTACAATTCTGTTTAATTGAAAGGGTCGGTTCCTCATTCCCAGGGAATCAGTGGAGACTGAGCAGCTGGGATGCAAATGGTGGGGGAAACCCTGTCCCATAACCTTCATGGCAAAAAAAACATGCATCAATATAGTCAGTGCAACAAAAACCCCAATGATATTTTTTGACAAAACCCATACATTGGAACAATGACAGCCTCTTCAATAAATGGTGCTGAGAAAACTGGACAACTACATGCAAAAAATGAACCAAGACAACTCCCTAACATGTACAAAAACCAACTCAAGACTTGGATGTAAGACCTGAGACCATAAAATACATAGAGGAAAATGTGGGTAAAACATTCCAAGATCTACACTTCAGAAACACATTTTACAACACATCTACATTTGCTTAAAAAATGAAAGAAAATATAAATACATGGGACTATATCAAGGCAAAAAGCTTCCTTACAGCTAAAGAGACAATAACCAAAATAAAAAGAAACCCAATTGAATGGGAAAAAAATTTGCACTTCATACAAGTGATAAGGAGCTAATAATAAATATCCACAAAGAACTCACACAACTTGGCAAAAAGAAAGCAAAAAGCCCAATCAAAAAGTGGGGATTGTCAGGCACGGTGGCTCATGCCTGTAACCTTATGAAGTGGCTGGGGCTAGGGATTGCGGTTTGAGTCCTGCTTCGGGCAACACAGCAAGACCTAGTCCCCAAAAATAGCTGGGTGTGGTAGTGGGTGCCTGTAATCCCAGCTACCTGGGAAGCTGAGGCTGGGGATTGCTTGAGTCCACGGTACCCCAGGCAATGTGAGCCTGCGGTTCCTTGGGCAAAAATAGTGAGACCTAGTCTCAAAAAAATAAAAAAAGTGGGGAGAACATACTCTTCTGCAAAGAGGAAATACAAATGGTGAATAGACAGTTTCTTTGTTTTTTTTTTTTTTTTGTAGTTCTTTGTTGAATATTAGTAACAAGTGATCTGTGAGGATAAATTTTATAACCTGCCATTATACTATATTCACCAAGGAAATTGGTGTTTAGTTTTTGTTTTGGAGATGTTTATTTTTGTTTTTATTATTAACGTAATGCTTGCTTTATAAATGTGCTTGAGATCATCTGTTTTTCAGTTTTGTAAAAACTGCTATACAGTACACACTAGGGGACACAAATACTTATTTGGATCACCTGGGAATGGGGCATCCATCCCACACCCCAGACCTGGAAGGTGCCGTGGCCAGGGAGTACACAAATGGTGGGTGCTGATGAAGAGCCAAGGTAGCAATGGGGCAGGATTTACCCCATTGTTTGCATCCCGGTTGGTCAGGCTGGCACTGATTTTCTTGCATTGGGGAACTGACCCTTTCCAATTAAACAGAATTGTAAATGGTTCAATTAGGCTAGAAAACAGCTTCAGCAGGATTCAGATGTTTGCAGATAAATTCATTGCAAGATTGTCAGACTCAAATCTTTCAGACAGATTCATTGGAAAGATTCATCAGGACAATAACCTCTATTTCAGACCTCATCCTGAACATTGTTGTTGCCTCCAGGCCTCCTCTGACATCACCTGCAGAATGGCATCATCAGTCTTCATCCAGTGTCTCTACAAATGCTGTCAATTGTTTGTTTATGTCAATTGTTTTCAAAGGGCTGTAGCACTGATGCCTGTTCTCTGGCACCACTGTTTGCTGACTAGTGCTGACCCAAACTATTGACCTGTGACCAATACTGCTGACCTATGTCCAGTTACCTCTAGAGGTGTCTACTGCTTCTGATCACCTGATACTACCTGTGATTTACTTTGACAATCTCTGATCCGGCATCAGGCACTGGTCAGCCCTGCCTTCACATAGCTGTTTCTGGCTGCTGTGGCACAACTTCAGCAGTACTGCTTGTAAATAGCTCCAACCAACTTGTTTGCAACAAAATGCACTCTGGTTTGTCATTTACGAATATGCCATCAGCTCCACTTCCTTGTTAAAGGGAGAACACCATTGAGTGTGAACAGCCTTTGGCTTAGACTATTGGATGCTGAGGCCCTTGACTCCAGTGTAGTTTTAGAAACTGACTCCTTCCCCAAGTTCCCCTTTGTTAAATCTCATTGCCATTGTACCCTGTGCCTTGCAATGATGGACACACAGGTAGAATTCAGACAACTCTCTGTCCACTAACCTTGCCACTGATACATGGTGAGTTCAGTCTTTCTACAGCCAGAGTGTCTATGGACACGTGAAGGTTTGCTATTATTATTTTGCTCTTAAATTTTCATTTCTGCTATTTCCTTGTTCAGATTTTATTTTTCTTCTCTTTGGTTTAGATACAAAAACTTTCTTCAAAATTTATTGAGGAAGATCTCTGGTGTTTTCAAATTCTTTCAGTTTTTGTTTGTCTGGGAGATTTTTACGTCTCATATTTGAAAGAGAGTCTTGCAAATTGTTATATTCTTGGCTGCCACTTTTTAAAAAACCTTTAAGTATTTTGAATATATCTTTCTATGTTTCCATTGCCTATTGTGTCTTTCAGATAAGAAATAAGGCTGATGGGGTAACTTTATTTTTGGTTATCTGCTTTTATTCCATGCCAAACTCAGTATATTTTTCTTGATCTCCTAGACATTTCATCACTCTCTTTTAGCATAAGTCTCATTATCATTGATAACCAGGTGTTCTTTTAGCTTCATGGGCTTGCTGCTCAATTCCTTCCTCAGGCTTGGGATCTTTTCCTCTATTATGACTCTTGCCTTTGTTTTTACAATATAATTTCTCTTTTCTTTCTTTTATTTTCCCATTATGGAATAGCCATTATTCCACAATGGACATAATGGAATAACCAAAATCCTTATCTTGGCTTTCATAAAGAAGTCATATGATTCTCTCATTGCATCTTCATTTCTTTCCTTTGTAATTATTGTTATTCTTCCACTTGTATCCTTTGTTATTTTCACCTTTGTGGTCATATTTCACTTTCCATGGGACTAATATGCTTCCATATTTTCTCCAGAAGTTATCAATTCTATTGACATTTTTATATCCTACATTTCTTAAAGATTCTATTTTTATTTTATTTTCATCAATTTATTTCTAATTTCATTCCTAAATTTCCTCATATCTCTTTGACTATCTTTTCCTTTCTTTTATATTTATCATTGTGATTTTAAACTTTATAACTGATAGATACAATCATCTATGCTTTTATGGTTGAACTCTTAATTTTTTTTCCTGCTCAAGGTGTTATGCTTTGAATCTTTCTATAGCCCCACTTTACTGTTTTATGTTCACTATTTCTCAAGCAATGGGATAATATATCTCAAGACATACTGTGAAAACATTATTGTTTGTATTTTGGAATTATGGAAGAAAATTAAAAGCAGTAGCTTGTGGTCTTGCAGTATTTTCCAACAGGTGATTCTCTGGGGTTCTTTATTCAGCTTTTTCCATCTGTACAGTACTTTAGATGTTTAGCATTGATGGGCTTCAGTCAGTATATCTGGAGACCTAATCTTGCATCTGCTGCATCAAGAGGTGAGAGAGATGCTTCAGAGATTCAGATACTGGTGAGGATAAGAGCAGTGGGAGCTAGTGCCTGAAGCACTAGCTTCAGGGACCATAGTTTGCATAGACTGTGTACACTTTAGTACAAGTGTTGAGGTACAAAGCCAAGCACAATTTCTTTTTTTTTTTAATAGCGATCCCATCTGATAGAAACATTCATATTCCTTTGCATGTATCTCCTCTCAGTCAGTGGTTGCTGCTATTACACAAATGAAATCTCCCTTCCATAGTGTCATTAGCCACACAACTTTGGTTCATAGGGCATCCTCCTTCTAGGACATGCTCCTCCAAGTGTTTCTCTCAATTTACCTCTTTTTTAATGAATTACGAGTATTTTCATTGTTTATTCTGGTGTGTCCTAATCTGTTTTCTCATGTGGAAGAGTTTTTCACTTTTGTCCCAAATCACATGTATAGCTATATCCTTTTGGGATCATTCTTTGGGTGGCTTAATTTTCAGATTATCCTCAACCAAACCTTCTCTGAGGAACCAACCTTGGAGAAACACCATATGTTAATATCTTTTAATTTTGTCATAATGAAGTATTTTTTTGGTCAGGGTATAGGACATAGTTTAATAATGACTAACATACTTTATAAATTTAAGTGTTCAGACATATAGCATGAAAACTTAGATTCTGCAGTATTATATGAGTCTATTGTAAGAAGTCTATGCTATTTCATGTTACTCTCTGTGCTTGTTGATGACAACTATATTAGAAAATGTGGTGGAGGACAAGTGAGTTTTTGGTGGATGCAATATGTGGTAACACCTAATGGTGTACCCTGATATTACTTCAGTTAAAAATAAATACAGAATAAGTCTAAAGAAGAAAGAAAATTGCCACATTATTCTACTAATATATGATATATAAAAAGTAAAACAAGAGAACAACATGAAAGTAAACCTAGAAATCTGACTTCACAGTTGAGGCAACCAAGGTGGAAGAAATTAGGGAGTAGGAGCTAAGGAACCTAGGTTTTGATTGTCTATTACCAAGGATTACTAGTGATTTGTAGTGGTAATGAAAGAGTAAAATGAATATGAAGAATTATGAATCTATAGCTCTGAATCATACTCACTGCTTCAAACAAAAATCACCTAAATAAAATAATATGCAAAAAAGCCTTACTCTTTAAAGAGCTAATAATAATAATACTTACAATTAGCATGAATAAAATTCATTATGTAAGTTTTATTTTTCAAGTCACTAATGTTTAAATTTTATACACACAGATATACACATGCACACATATACGCAGCACACACACATCTATATATTTCGTCATTGAATACTTACCAAATATGAGTAACTAGAATTACTAGTAATAAAATCCAATTTGGTGAATTTAAGGGATATAGGACATATGAATACAAGTTCTTTGGATTTGTGTCTGCAATATGAATTTAGTCATTGAGAAATGTGAAAACTGTGGTCATATTAACAGCAACAATTGCCCTAAATGTTAGGGTCACTATTAAACAAATAGAGCTTGTACGTTTCCAAAGACATGATTTGAAGTCTATCACATGGTCTCCTCCAAAAAAATGTAATGGGCATGCATGAGGGAGAGATAAATGTTTGTGTATACATACTACAAGTAAGATTGGAAGGATTTTATATATTTGTGTACTGGGAGTTTCTAAATTGTAAAGATGATGGTGCAGGAAATGACTCCCTGGTACAGGGAATGAGAAGAGGGATTATTCCTGCTGGATTTATTTTCTTATTTTGCTAATTTATTTAGGTATTGCAGGTTTATAACATTATACAAATTCAAGTACAGGTTTACACTACTACAGATGTATGGCACCACAACACATTCACTATGAAGGAACTCATAATACCAAAAAATTCCTTTCATTTTTTGGTTCCTGTTCCCATACTCCCCTTCTGATAGTCTCAATTCTGCAGTCAAAGTTGTCTGATTTACTTTGTTGTCATTTTGTCTGCACAAAATTTGTTTTGTTTCTTTATATTCCACCTATGAATGAAATCAGTATTTTCCTTTCACCTTCTGATTTTTTCCCCTGATAATTGGAGAGTAGGTGCTAACAACTTAATTGTACAGGACATGAACTAAGGCTAGGCTTTGCATGAACTAGTCAAACCATGAAGGAGAAATTGACAATTGAGGTAAGTTTTCATTTCTTTGGTGGTATAAAGGTCAAAAATGCAAATCCTACTAATAAAGCATTTACTTTATCTGTAGTAAGCTTTTCTTTCTGTAGTAAGCTTTATCTGTAATAAGGTTTTCTTTTCTTTCTTTTTTTTTTGTTATTACCTGGGGCTGTTTGTAACTAACTGCAAAAAGTATCAATGGAGCAATATTATGCTATTATCAGATCAAAACCAAAGATGATCCTTTGGCTCTAATTTTTACAATAAAAATTGAATGAAGAAAAGACATACAAAGACCTAAACATATTTTTATGACAACAAAATAAAGGGATTAAAATAATGAGAATAGTAAATTTCATGTCAACAATAAAACATATGTATGATGCAGTTATTTCAATTCTAATGATAAAATTTTAAGAATTATAATCACATCCAATTCTGGGTCATTTTTCATTACTAGTAAATTATTTGAATACTCATAAATAATAAGAGATCACCTCTAAACAACAACATCACACACACTAGTGAGTGATCTGTAATTTCTAGTACCAACGTTGCCAGAATCTATTATCTGGGGCCCATGAGCCATGGTCTGAGGCTCTCCAGTTTTAAGTCAAACCCTTGCTTCAGACAATGTATACAGTTGTTCAAATAGACATTTATCAAGTGTCCCAATATGAACAGAGATAATTTCTTGGATTATGTCATAGAATGTTGGCTCAGTGGAGCTTATTTGGGTATAGTCGTAAGAAGAGAGAACTTTACATTGCTTCTATTATTTCTTTCCCTTGGACCATGATGTAAGAATATATTCCCAACTGTTCATGGGATATTCAGTTTTGAAAGAATTATGTTTGTACTGTGCTTTTCATAGGTTACAATTTTGAAATGATATGGGTATAAAATTTATATAGGTAGAATATTGAACATCTATGTTCAAAATAACTGTAACATTCAAGATTACTAAGAGTAATGAAGTTCTTTTTTTCCCTTGAGACAGGGAGGAGGTATAAAGAAAATAAGTTAGTTAGGGCTAAGTTTCTTAAGTGTTTAATGTCTCTAGAAAAAGGGGCAGAATGTCTACCACATATGTCATTTTGTCACATTGATTATTTTGAATTAAAGTTAGTTGAGAAACAGTCAGTACAAGGACACTCTGAACTTCCTTTATTCTTTTGAAACCAGGAAATAAATCTATAAATGGACCTCTCACTGTATAAGATATGTAGAAGACATCTTTATCACTAGAAATGAATTTAAGGCCAGGAAAGCTATGTAAGAAACCTTGTTACTTCTTAACCAATTTATTATCCCAAACCTTTTGTCTTGCCAATTTTCTTAATTTATTTATTAATCTTAAAGGTATAAAAAACTTCCTCCTTTGGATATTTCTTCATATTTCATGGACTCCTGTACCTTTATATTTAAATTTGCTGTTCTCCTATCAATCAATGTCAATATCCATGTTCTCCTATCAATCCTATCAATACATGTGAATGTAGGTTTTATACAGACAAAAACTGTATGAGATGAGGGAGAAATGTTCCGACCTTGCACAAAATATGTCTCTAGAGTTTGCTTTATTTATAAATATAAGTGCTAAGTAGACTAGTTCTAGTCTATGTAGTGCTAAGTAGAACTAGTAGACTAGTTCACAATATCATTATTTATTTAAAATTATATGCTTGGAGATTTTAACATCTTTAAAAATTTTTCTTACATAGTTCTTTTGACCCCTCTCCCTCCTCCACCCAATCTGTATGATTCAGATCTATAATTTGTCTCCTAGTTTTGTCTTTTTTTTTTTTTTACTATTTGTCAGTTTCCTTATAGCTTTTACAAATGAAACCATCTGATACTTTCCTTCTTCTTCTTCTTCTTCTTCTTCTTCTTCTTCTTCTTCTTCTTCTTCTTCTTCTTCTTCTTCTTCTTCTTCTTCTTCTTCCTCCTCCTC